>VOMN01066954.1:0-64416 GCA_014899125.1 Orchestia grillus | reverse complement strand
CACTTGAGAGGACCACTTCTCATTGGCTGGTTTATCTAAAGCTTGTTTATCTAAATTTCCGTGAAATTTTCACGTGTCCTGCTAGTAATTCATAATTATATTATGGTATTCCCAATTAAAATTTTCATTACTGAATTTTAATGGTATACGTAAGGTAATTCTTGGAATGAATACTATCGTGACCGCACTCCAGTTGGCGCTGGAAGAACTGCGCGTGAAGCGCCCGCTGCTGACGGGGGCGTGGGAGAGCTACAACTACCTCGCGGGCCTGGCGGCAGGCGAGGGGCTCAGGGAGGCCCAGGCCACCCTGGAGGAGCTGGAGCGGCGTTGGGAGAGCTGCGTCTCGCGCCTCGCAGACACGAAACAGCAACACGAGGTGCGCTCTGACCTAGTTACTTCGTACGTTCTCGAAATTTAATATCTGGGATGACGTAAGTATGTGACATGTAAAGAAGACCAGATTGCGTTAACCAAATCAGTCCATTTTAGATAACGCAGAGTCATAAAGCTTTACTAGAAAACATGCTTTGTAAAGAACTGCTTCTGATATTACCACTTAGCTGTGATGCACAACTGCTGTTATTCGAGCTCCTTGATGTTCTGTAAATAGAACATCGCAGTGTAAGGCGATGCTGCGTCACATTGGGGATGTCTTCATTTTTCGCACGGGTAAATCATTATCATCCAAAGAAACAACCTCCTTTACAACAAACCTTTGTGGGACGCAAAGGTTTGCGTGGGTGTGGGTCCAAATGTTCCACATTAGTAGGTCAAATTACTATGGCCATTGGGACAATGCCCATAGGTCGTTTGAAATACCGATACCCATGAGTCCAGGTTGTGATCCCTTGTGTTGGTTGGAAATTCGTCTATACGATTCGTTTAATTGCAGCGAGAAGGTCCTGTGCAGCTATGAGGGGATAGAACTTAATAGCTGCCGATCTGAAATTATTCAGGGAGAAAACGATAGTCTCCGTAATTGTTTTCTTACGATGCTCTCTTCTTTCCGTAAAATTGAATGACGCTATAGACATAACCTTGTGCATCAATTACCGACCGTCTCCTAATACAGGCGGGCGAAGAGCAGAAAGAAGGGGAGATGTCCGAGTTCATCCTGCGCCTGGCGGACATCAAAGCCTGGCTCGAGGGTACAGAACAGAAACTTGCCCAAGAGCGGCCTGCCAGCGAACGGACTGCTTTGCTTAAGGTATCTAATTCTACTTTCTGCCTGGTTCCACCGCTTTCTGCCGAGTATCTGCATCTATGCATCAGTAGTTAACATGCTAACCTGTAAACTGCAGCAATCTGCTACGAAGAGGGGAGGCATTTGATCCGGATGTCTTGATGGAAGGGCTTTTCTAACTTGAACGAGATTTGGAAGTTTTCCCCTACTAGGAAGATTCTTTATCTGCGACAAATGCGTTAGCGCTTCATGCAATTTTTCATTAGTCGATGGATGCCGCTCCTAAATATTCTTAACTCGGTATTATTTGTGTGCTACTTCATGGAGTTCAAAAGCATAACAAACTTCATCCCATTTCATATTAACTACCTAATTCTGTCAAATATGATCGGATTCTAGAAAGTCCATGACCCCTTTTTTCGTTTACTATTTTCATGCGTGTACTTGTATGCGAGCACCTTATTCTTCTGCGCCGCACTTCAGACATTGTGCCTCGCTTCTTGTACGTGCTTAATTCTCCTGTAATTTTTCATGTACACTACGCAATGCGTAAAGTATTCGACACACTTCCTGGTGTATCTCTTTACTCAGGCTCTCTTTATTCCTTTTCCTTTTACTCAGTAGAATTACTAGCGCATCTAACCAATGAACTACCGATCTACTAACGTTTAACAGAACAACTACATAATTTTATAATTCACTGTACCAGAGTTACCTCTGCATTTTTAAGACGCGATGTTACACATATGTATCCTACTAGGGTGCTTCTCTCGGCTTGGTAACAGCGGCTTTTTATCGGCAGGTGCTGTCAGAAGAAGTAGTGGAGTATCGCAGCGCTGTCGAGTCCATCAAAAGTGCCGGTGCATCCCACATCTCTCACGGCACCCTGTTCCGAGACAGGCTGGAACCCGAGCTCAGAGATATCACGCGGCGCTGGGAGAGTATCAACACGCAGGTCAAGGTAAGCGGCGCTTATGCGCTTCATTTTTTAATGTGGATTAGCCTGATTATTGCTCTTCCGCCTACACAGCGTGGCCAGCACTGCGCACTCCCTTCTGCCTCCTGCACAGCGTTCCCGATGTCGGGTGTTTGTTGTGGACACCGGTGCACTCCGACACTTTTAACGGAAGTGTTCTGTTTGTTCATACAAGCCTAGATTGTAAGAGAATTTCATCCTCGTTGCCTCCTGTTTAATCCCTCTCTGTTGAAAATTATAATTCGAGTTATGTGTCTGTATTCTTTTCATTGTGATTTCATTTCTTCCATATTGATTAGTTTTAGTTTTCTCGGTAGGATCAAGTTCTTCCCAGTTCAGGAGCTTTTCAGTTTCTTCTACTTCGCTCTGTTCAATTGTTCAATCCTTTTCTCAAAATCATAGCTACAAATCGTGACGACTGTTTTGTATTGCACCATTGCACCTACTTATCTGTCCACATTACCCTATGCATCAGCCTTCCAAACCACGGTGGGTGTGTGATGAGTGTGCCGCAGTGGAGTGCTGACAGCACTGTTACCTTTGTAACGCTAGTCCTCTGATTGGGCTGCGTGTGTGGCTCGTATGTTCATCGTAGCCTGCTATTTCCCTCGTTTTTGATTGTGATTATATAACGGTTTATTGTTATCAGTGTTGTTAGCATGTGTAATACTTCCGGATGTGCGAGTCCATATTAATGTATTTAGTTGAACTTTCCAATCTCGTACGTCAGCTGCCGACACGTGAACATCAGTTTTTTGTGTTGGATTTTGAGTTTATTTAGTTTATTCAGAAACAACTCTGCTCTAAATATCATTATAAATTCACCTTTCTCATCTGAAGGACGCTATAACAGTCTGTTATTAGTTTTACCTATTGTAGCCTTATTGATAGCTTCTTAATTTCGCATCTAGCGTAGGCCACTACGGACATAAGAATTAGGCTGGCACAGTGGCGCCATCCTCGGATACACTGGAAGCGTAGTCCTGGAACATTTCTTGAAAGATCACCGCTGTTTGTTTATACTCTTGAGCTTTTCTCAAAGTATGCTTCTATAATTGCATGGTGTTCGTCATTGTTCTGAAGCTACACTGAGCAGATTTAGTAAGGTTAGTAGGTGCAAATCTGTTGGGGTTTTTAGGAACAGGATTGGTAAGCCCTTATTTTTTTTCTTCTTTATAATTACGGAAGCGTATTTTGAACGAGTTACTGCTCGAATACTACTGTTACTGTTCCCGCTTTATTTTAGCTAATTTAAATTTTGAGCCCGACCTGGTGCCTTCCAGTCCCTCACTAAGGAAATGAAACGAGCCGAAATATTTTCGCAAATCTGAGCAACTGCAGTTAGATGCAAGTATCCTTCATCAGGTTGAATTTATTGTGTGATCTTGGTGCCGGTTAATCGTCAAATTTTCATCTAATTCTTCGATGAGTTCCAATTCCAAAAAACACAGAGATTTTAAAATTGACTGCCGCTGCTTATAATAGGGTTGGCACGAGTTATTTTTGTCTTTACTTTCCGAGGAATTTTCCTTTCTTTCGGTAAGTTACCGCTCTTGGACTCCTGAATGTGTTCTTGGTTACTTTTTTCAGGTTAGCACTTCGAATCACGTGTGCCCGAGTTCCGCTTTCATTGGCTTTGTGTTGCAGATTTACACCACATCGCTGATTTCTAACTTCCGCGTTGTACCAAAGCGTGCTATAACCTTGTATTCATTTTTAAAATGAATGTTATTTTTGTCTAATGGTAGAGATTGCGACTGACATGCCTGCTATGGTAGTATCACCGCTACACCGCAGTAGCTGGTCGTGGTCAAGTGAAAATGGCTTCTTTTGACTCGTCCTTTAATTTCTGCCTTTGTGCTCCGATTAGCGTGACCTGTCGCGATGTCGAATTCGCCTAAAGAATATGGAAATGACTTCAAATCCATAACAGTTTGGAAAATCAACTCGGTAGTTGGTGTACGTAAAATGAATATCTCGCATATCAGTTACGAAGTATTATAATTTACGCAGTTCAGCTGCACTCAATATTTTATTGGAGGTACGAGTGTGCGTGTCATAAGGTACTTGGTACAACACGTATAGAGTGCTGCTAGCTGCGTTGCGTAGCAGTTGCAGGGAAGCAACTAAAGGGTTCGTAAAGCTTGTGTGAGCCTTCATTTTACAAATGTTGCGTTTCGTGTGATAATCGCCACTGTGTACACCGGTCACTAGTGTACACTGCTGTTGAAGGCTTGAGGTCGTCTGGCAGTTGGTGTTACGATTTGCCTGCCTCGCGCGTGGCTTTACCTCAGACCTGCACCTCCTATCAGCAATGTCTGTCAATGAATGATGGCATGCCGCATCGCTCACGATCGTTGCCTCTAAACGAACAATTATGCTTTTCTTTTTCACTCTTGGTATAAAGGTGACTTGAACTCTATAACGCGCTCGGTATTTTTGCATGGTTTGTTAAACTGTCGCTAATACAAGGACACTATAACGGTATGTGTGACATCAGTGCAGTGCAACGTAATTTGCAACTGGCACACTAATTTTATGCGTTTTTCGGCTTTGAGCCCTAGAAAAAATTGACACTTAGCTGTTTTGGTATGATAGTTTCTAGTGTATTTTGTCTAAACTTCTGCCATAAAATGAACCAAAATTTCACTCTAGAGTATTTCTCTTGAAAATTTAAAACTAAATCGCGCTTTACTAACATTTCATCAGTGTGTTAGTGCCTTTAGTTAGAATTGACTGTCACGGTCTCTTGAAGTCTTGCCGAGTTTGTTGCTAATGTGCGTTAGAGTTCCATAATTCTTTTGGGCTTGGCTTGAATATTTTTTCGGACGTGAAGTAGCTAAAGATGTAATGCGACTTGTGGCTTTCCCAATTGCCCTTTGAATGTTATCATTTTACTTGTTGCGGTTTCATAGTGAAGATTGCGGCTTGATGTGGTGAATTGTTTTCGTTGAACGTTTTCTATTGCAGCACCTACAAGCGCAAGAAAAGCAACTGCAACAGGAACACAAGGTTGGTACGAGTGCTCAGAGAGCGCCATCCTCACCTCAGCCTGAACTCACGAGGGCCACCTCTGACAAGCCTGTCGATCAGGGTTTAGTTGTTGGATCTCGAACTCAGACGACGTACTCTCTCAAGATGGACACTGTGTTAAGCTCGCCGAGACTGGATAGCTCAACTGATGTCGAGAAAGGACATGGTTTGAAAAGCAAAGTTCCGGCTGTCGTCAAAGGAAGGCCTGTGAAGCAACCGTGGAATGTTCTGCAAAGCAAGCGTCAGTTCAGTGTTCCCAAGTTTCCTCACAGAGACCCAACATCTTTTGACCCTAATTCCACTGATCACTCCGTCGAGGGTTCCCCGGTGCGCCCGAGGAAGAGGAAAGTCGTTGACAAAGAAGTTGAGGCTGACAATTTAGACGATCTCATTGCTAGCCTTAAACGTGTCGCTGAAAGAGAAATGAAACCCAGCGTTTTTGAAAAAATTAAAAAGAAAGCATCCAGCAGAAACATTCCTGTGGAGAGTTTCTTAGTCGAGAAGCTCTCGCTTCTGAACGTCCCGAAACGATCTGAAGGGGACGACGATGACTTGGAGTCGCTCTGTTCAGTGGACACGGACATGGCGCCTGCCTCAGAGACGAGTCGGGACCTCGAGTGCACTTACTCGGATTTGGAAAGTGTGAACGAGTCCGTATCATCACGCGACGTTCTCTCCACCACCGGCGGCGTTACCCCCGTTCCCCCTGAGGTGTACCTAGCTGAGGCCTCAAAATTGTACCCTAAGCCATCACACGAGTCAGAGCCTGAGAACTACAAAAGTGAAGCAGTTTTTAGATTATCCTCGTCTGACAGGTGGTCTTCAACACCAGTCAAAAATAGAAAGCTCAACAGCGCGGAGAAAGTTTTGATGAAATTGGATCAGCCGTCGAAATTGGACGTTTTACCTGTTGAGAAACTCGAGGCCATGATAGCTGAGTTGGATCAAGTGATTAGTGATACTGAGTCCGAGGATGAGGAATCCGGACAGCCTAATTTCAAGACTTCGTCAACTGAAACCAAGAATGATTCATCTGACAAGAGTCCAGAAACCTCACATTTCACAATACAAGAGGTACGTGGAGCTGGCCATGTGGAGTTTGCCAAGGCAGAACACGCCGTAGAAAAGACTTCGAAGAAGAATCAGCTTGAAAATCCTACTTCTGTCTCTGTATCGTCTGTGCAAACTAACGAGTCGTTCACTGCGAGAGTGAAGATTGTTGCTCCGGAGTACGTAAGAAGTCGTTCTGTTGATTCTGCTCTAATAGCCAACAAGTCTTCCAACATGAGTTTTATTCCATCATCTGAGACGTTTTATCCGGTGCCGGAAAATGCAACTCTCGTCACCCTCTTGTCTCGACCGACATCGGAGGAATCTCTGGCTTCTAAGAAGTATCAAGAAAATTTATCTAGAGACATTGATAAAACGATTGCCATGTTCAAGAATACGGTTGAGGTGAGTGGTGTCGGCGTTCTTCAACTAACAACACTATTTACGTCCGTATTACAACGTAACTAACCTGCGTGCGTAGCGGAGGAGCGGGATTTTGGAATTTGCTGGACTAACGAATTTATCGCACTTCACTTCATCTCGTCAAGCTTATCAGGAACCGGTTCTACTCATTCCTGTCCCTCACTTTTCCTCTGTTTATTATCTAGCTTGTATATATGGTCAGTTTAGGATCTTATGACTTGTTTTCTTTTTTTGCAGGAGTTTACTGCATGTGGGACACTCTGTCAGTCTACTGTTCCTTCTGTGGCTTCAGTTTCTGGTAGTGCTCTACCGAATAAATTGCTTCCTTCTCACTCTTCTCACTCTGTTGACGCACCACACATGGGTTCTGGTGATTTCAATGTGCCTGTGCTTATTCAACGGCCTCAAACTAACGAGGGTGATGGTGAGGAACGTAAACCTAATACTTGTACAGACATTGCTGATAAGATGCCTGCTCTTGTGGATTCGTGTAGTAAAAATCTTGAAAGTGAATGTTCTGAGCATCAGAATAAACCTGTTGCCGGTTTTGTTAGTGGGGTTACCGAGGACAACACAATTTTATCTGAAAAATCTCCAAGTTTGTTAACTTTAGTCGATGGTCATGTGCGAGAGTTTACGGAAACTCAGACCAGTAGCGTTGTGAAGCAGCTAGATGAGGGGAAGTGTGATTTAGGAATGCCTTCTATTCATGAGGATAGTCCAAGCAGTGAAGAATACGATCCTCTTTCTCTGTTAGAGGCATCGGCCAATGTTGCTGCCGCTAGGCGAGTATCAAAGAAGTCTGCTCATTCTGACACTAAGCATTTCTCTGGAGTTGACATTTTGAGCCCGAGTATGGATCCCTTGTGCAGGGAATCCTTTTTTTCCGAAAAATTGTTAACAGGCATTGGTAAAGAAACGGAAATTTGTAAGCGCGGTGTCTCAGCTGGCTTAGAGCCCACTTGCTCTGACCCCAACGTGCCTGTTGTCTCTGTTTCCAAAGACGGTATAGAGACCAATTGTGATCTTGCTGATCCAACTTCAAAGAGAAGTGTAGATGGCGTTGAGACTTGCGTGAATTTTTTCTCCAATGATAAAATAATTGAAGCGTCCTGTGACAAAACCACTCCTCCTAAGCCTATTTCAAGACTGAAAAGCCGTAAAAAGTCACTGCAAAGTCTCTTGGACGACAACAGGTCAGTAGAAAGCGTATCAACAACTGAATTACCTGCGACTTCTCTCAATTTTCCCCAGCATTTCGCTGAATCTATTGTTAGAAGAACTCAGTCTGTAGAAGTTAAAGAAACAGTTCCAAGGAGTGAAATTTCTAGGTCAGTATGTTCTCCTGACGTGGTACGAATCCCTGTGGTGCAAGCAAAAAAGGAAGAAAAATTAATTGCGAGCAGTAGTGATGTGACAATGAAAGGTATTCAATATGTTCCATTTTATTCGAGTGATCCGTCGCTCTCATTGGCGAGATTATCTTCGCCGTCTCACTCTTCACTGCCTGTCGCCGCTGTCAAGTCTGATGCCGCAGTGTTGAACGTCAGTGACGAAAGAGCTGCAAATGTGCGTAAAAGTGATTCTGCTTTGGAAACGATGACGAAAGATGTACATTATGTGCCTTTCTCTGCCAACATGCCTGTTCTTGATGCGAGACAATCTGTGCCTCACTCGCCTGCTGAAAAATATATTATTCCCAAAGACATTCATTATGTGCCATATGTTCCTGCATCAGCGTCATCCGGGGCTACGAAGAGATCTCAGGCTTCTGCCCCGTCTAGGAAAGAAATAAAACTAATGAGCATTGAGCCTGAGGCCCCTGTTGCTCACAATCGAAACGTCTTCAAAGTTGATGATGCAAAAATTGTTGAGCGAGAAGCTCCCATTGTCCTCCGTCGAGAGAGTGACAGAACTTTCTCTATTCTTTCATCAGTCCCAGAACGATCAAGTGTGCCTCTGCCGCTCAGATCGATTGATGATGGAACGCCTGTTAAATTGACTTCCATCCGAAGATTTTCTTCTGATGCTTCGGGAAGTTCAGCAGCTTCGAAATCCAAGTCGCTTAATTCCAACGGAGACGATACTAAAACCACTGGGTGTTGTGGCCCTTGTTTAGGATCGCCTACCCAATTCAAGAATTCAAGCAAAGCTAGTAGATCTAAGGAAAAAGTTGCGGATAATACCAATGCACCCGTCGTTAAAAAACCGCGAGATGTACCAACGTCAGGCAAGTCTAGTTCTACCACGTCAGGATCATTCTTAATCCCGGAATCCCTAGACTTGCCGCCGTCTCGTAATTCATTTGCAAGTGATTCAGATGATCCCGATGGTACAATTCATTATGTACCGTTTGCCAAGGAGGACCTTGGGAAAATACTTGCTGAAGAGCGTCAGGCAAGTGCTATGGTGTCTCGCTTAAACCAACAGCCTCAACTGACGCGCAAGCACTTTGGTCCCCAGAGTGGTCCGCGTACAGGTAGCCTCCCAGCTGCTCCTGCTAACGTACCTCCCCACACACATTACGTGCCCTTTGCTAAGGCTGACTGGGAGAAAATCTGTCAGACTGAATTGGCTAACAAGAGGCAATCGCTCCCTATTGTAAGGCCGCCTGACCCTAAGACTATTTTTGGCTCTTCCCCTTCCACTACTTCTCAAGACTTTTCGGATAACTTTGTGAGTACTGAGTTTATTTCTTTCACTTTCACATTATTGTGATCGCTCTTCTAACGGTGTTCCGCCTTGCGTGTTGCTTCGTGCATTCCATTCTAGAGTGCGTGTCACATCGAGTTAACGGCGTATTTACTCACTATTTGGAAGTAGTGCGTAACCTATATTGTTAAGGTGTGTTTTTTGTTAATTGTGTGTATTTTTTAAACCCTGCAGGTGGAAAGAAGCTATCTTCAAGGCTTAGTTAGTCGCGTTCAATCGTCTCGCCGGTCAGTAGGTTCAGAGGGCTGGCAGAGCTCTTCGGATCGCTCCTCACTGGTTTCCGAAGCAGATTCATTTATTGAAAGTCTCAACCGCCAATGGTATGAGGCCAAGAAACAGCAAGGACCGGTTGATCCTGCTGCTATTCTGGAGAGAACCAAGCGCTACGGTAAGCTGTACCGCAGCAGCGACGTTGCCACTCTGCCTGACCCCCATATCATCAAACGCTTGTCGTCGCAAGACAGGAGCTCATGTAGCTCATCGGAGTTCCGATGGGGCTCCAGCTCCGCATCTAGCATGGCTGGTTCATCCGATGAGAGTTCTATTGACTTCGGTCTAGAAAATAGGTGCGCCCCTTCTGGTGACTTTGGAGACTTGTGTTTCAAAGAGACGGGTAAGGAGCGTTTGTCCTCAAGCACGTTCAATGATGTAGACGCACGTTTGAGTTTCGTCAGTCTAGGGAGCTTCGCTACTGACAAGAACGTTGCTCCCGAGGACATGTGCTTAGAAGATTTCGACACGGATGCAACTGAACCTCGACAGCTGGCCGAACAATCATCTTCTGATGAGAGTGAGGCTCCTGATCAGCCATCTAAGACCAGAATTTCTGCCGCTACGCTCTATGAAGATGCCGTGTCGCAAGTTTTAGAAAACAGTCGCCGAAGAAGCACCGAGTGTACCAGTTCTGCTACTGATGAAACCATAATGGAGACTGTGTCGGATTCATCAGTGTCCTTACGAGGAGTTATGTTTAATGCCTATGCAAAAGATAAGTTGGATGGTATTGTTACGAACCCGAAGTCTGATTCTTCTCTGGGAAAACTGAATGAAATCAAGCGAAGGAGTACGGAGCTGGAGAGCGGCTCGTCTTACGAAGAGAAAAGTATTTCCTGCTCCACTGATGGGACAAAAAGTTCGAAATCTCCTTTGAATTCTAATAAACTCGACTGCGATGTACTTTCTGGAATCCCCCTCAGAATGCGCTTGGAAAGACACGTGAGTATGGATAGCTCAGTGTCGACCATCTCGGATGCAGACACTGTAATTTTCAACCCAACGGCAGACTTATCTCGAAATAATTCAATATCTAGTTCTAAGCAAAAGAATTCGTTAACTCGTGAACCCAAAGTCATGCTCAGATCTGTGTCTGCTGAAGGAATTTTACAGAAACCGAAAGATTTGATTTCTCCGTCTGATCCTGTGAATGCCACACCCCGCACGATTGTGTACACATCTGTGCCAAGGAAGAAAGTTTCCTCCACGCAAACAGAAAATACCTCTAGGGAGTCGATGAAGAGTGTCCTCCCTAAATTTAATGATAACCCGTCTTCAGATTCCATGGAGGAACAAGAGATTACTATGGATTTATCAGATTCCCAAGTTTCAGAGAAAGAAGAAACTACGTCTGACGAATCGAAAAAGACGTTACGTCAACCTTTGCCACAAACAAAGCCACCGCTTACGCGCGTCAATGTTGACATATTACCTTATGAAGAACGTTATCGGACTGCTGCTGTGCAGCGTCCTATTCTGAGTTCTAAAATTTGCTCAAAGAAAAATGTAAATTTAGTGAGTGAGAAACTTATTCCGAAATCCAGCAGTTCCTCGGAGGACTCGGGAGAAGAGAGAATAACTAAGGCAGAACCTTCCTCAGTAGAAGTTTCATCTTCACTAGAAGTTCTTCATTCTTCTTCGGAAATATTGGACGAGCCTGTGCAACGACGGAAAACAGCAGACAATAATAATAGCTCTAGTGTGCTTTCTCCGACAACACCTGGTCATCCATCTTGGTATCCCATGACCATTAACAAGGAAGTTATGTATCGGGCGAGCATCGCTAGTTTCGATACTGAGATCAGCGACTCGATGCTTTTGGGGTTCAGTGAAACTGAAGATGAAATAGCGCTTGAAGAGACTTCTGACGAAGATCTCACTTTTGAAGAGGAGCAAATAAAACGATGGGTTGAGGTGAGGTGAAATTTGCCGCAAGTGCTGCTGGCAACGTCATTTCTCGGAACGTTCTTGTTATGCCTCTTTTAAAGTCTAAACTTCATCCTCGCGACTAAACGGTGCCGCAGTGTGGTTGCACTTACTTTAGGTACTCTGTACTTCTGAGCTGCCGTCTGTATTGCTGCTCTTGCTCAGCTTTTAACTCAAACATATCTTCCCATACCTTTATTACGGAATGAGATGTGTGCTGGGGACTAAAAATATATCAAGGGAAAATGAAGCATGTAAAACATGAGTTGAAATACAAGAAGAATGTGTGTGGACCGCAAATTCGGCGGTACAGTCCTATGAGACCTGGGCTCGCGTCAGAGCTCTTCCTTCAATTCAGGTGCATTGGCAGGAATGAGGTACTGCCGTCACGTTGCGCAGAGGTGAACCGCCTAGAGCTGCTGAACCCTAGTGCTTCAGTCGCATGGGGACTGTCGTCCAGGACTGCAAAACATTTAGTTGTGGACCTGTGGTACATTTATTTCGGAATGATCAGACGCATCTTCGGCTACCACCGCGTCTAATATAGGGAAGAGGAAGAAAGTCCCACGATTTATTTTGATTCTTTTGGTTTGATAATTATTGTTTTTTCCGATTATTAATGTCTGCGTATTTCATGTGTGTGTTCTAAAACCTCTAAACACTATTATTTATAAATATGAAGTGGTATAGTGTGGTACTTACATTTTGTTCTCTTTAACTTTTAAAGAATGATTGGGCTGCTCCGCGCTTATTAAACCGTTGCGCTTTTATTAATCTATAATTATTTTTTCGTTTATATTCTTCATAACATTGTTTCTCGTGCCCTTTAACCACGCATTGGAAAGTACAGCGTGTGCACTGTTATTGCTAACTTTTTATGCGATTAATGCAAGGATTGTCAGTTGACTGCTATCTGTTTGAATGGAGACTCCTACTTAACAATGAAGTTTCTACCTTATTTTAAACCATAACTGCATGTATTCCTTTTAAGTTATAAAGCTCTTTATTGAATGTATTCTGTTAATGCTGGTCTCTTTTGTATTCATATTTGTTGTAGATTTATGTAGGGAAGTTCAGTGACAGTTCCCTTTGAAATAATTGGCTCAGTCGATCGTAGTCAGTATTTTCATAAAATGATGTTCATGGAGTTTAGTTAGTGACTAGTGAAAATAATTTAGTTTGCATATTTAACTTGACGAAGTTCTCATTGTTTCATATCTTCAGAAATTTTTATACTTCAGATCCTGGTCGTTTTCCGCTTAACATTAGCTGTTGACGAATTTGCCAAGTCCGTCATTGAAGAAAGAGTAGAGTTCTTTCTTGAATTTTCTTTGAATAATTATTTCACTGTTGCTATCGCCGAATTTACCTAAAAGATCTCCGTTTCAATAGAAACAAGAAAAACAGCAAAATGAGCAACAACAAGAACAGCGGAGCTCCGGCGATGATGGGTCTCAAGAAATATCTCGCAGCGACCCTGGTCCTGCCCGCAGTTCTGTGGGTGATACTCTCTCGTCCAGCACCTCCACCACCATCACCACCAATACGTCTACAAGCAGCAAAGCGTCCTCTTTCCGCTCTACAGCTCATGTGCAGCTCACAACCACGGTTTGTTGTTCTCTGTTCATCATGGGATCATATTTTACAGTATTTCTTCGGTTAGTTATGAAGTTCGTTGAGTTCTCGTGCAATCTTTGTTTTCTGGATTACTTCGACTGATATAACCTTAAATGACGCTTTCTCCCGTTTCCAAGCAAGCCTGAGTTAGAACGTTCAACTTTGTAATCAGCACCTCTCTAGAGATTGGGACAGGTTACTGCTGCCCAGGAAATGGACTTCTGAACTTGATGAGAGTCCATTTATACTCTTAAATAGTAAAATGTAGAGTATCTTATTGTTACTCATTTGTTTGACGAAACAACGTAACGACAGTCGCCAGAGTTACACTACTAATGAAGCAATGCCTGTGGGCGTGACTATTTCTAGCTTTTATATTTATCCACCATACGAATGGCAAGTAGTGTTCACTAATTTACTTATTACCTGCTTTGGAAAGTTTTGCAAAATACTTCCAACTTCAAAGCCCTAAATGAGCAATAGAGAGGGAGGGGGATAAATCTATACGTACGAAAATTGCGTCTAGTATTTTTTTTCATACGAGTATTATTCTTGAAGTTATGTTCCCCTGGCGCAACAACACAGGAACTGAAAATTTCTGTATTTCACAAGTCAATGCTGTTCTCTAAAGTAATAAAGTAGTAAAGGGTCAAATTATCATTGTCTCGTCACTTTGGAAGAATTACGCTCGTACAGAGTAGAGAAATTTATAACCTCGAAAGTACGACGTTCCTAGTATGGTGCTGATAATTTGCCCTGCAGACCGAGGAAACGGAGAACGTGGGCCAGTACCTGCAGAAGGTGACGGCGCTCGTAGACAAGATAGCAGCGGTGCGCATGAAGGCGCAGGTCGTGCCCGTGGTGTCGCAGGCCATGAACAACGCCCAGGCGCTGGAACAAGAAGTGAAGGCCCTGGAGTCAGACGTGGCCTCCGTCATATCCCGTGGCGAGTCGCTCGTTCTCGCTGTTCACGCTAAGGACGCCGGTCAAACCTCCGCTGTGGACGGAGCAGTCAAGGAGCTCCGCACCATCTGGGCCCAGCTCAGAGCGCAGACCGAGGTGAGCTGCCAACTCATGTACAGTTGAACTGCTCATTAACGGACTCCTTGAAAGGAAATATTATTTATTGACGTAAATATTTCACATGAGACTATTCTGTTCTTCCGTATCGGACATTCTTGCCAATGGACTATGTACTCAGGCAAGCATATTTTATTCGTTGCCTCCGATATTCGCGGGTAAAGGGGTCAGTACATGAGAGATTCAAACGGTATATTTATCGGTTTAGCTTCTCCGGCGAGAGGTTTGGATTATTTTTAGCCTAGTTCTCGAATTATTACTTATTTTTCCATGTTGAAGCGAAAGAAAGAGGGGGCAGGGGAGAAGGTTACGCGTAGCTGTCATATCACATGTGAAGTTTGTGTTCAGGTTTTTAATAGTTTAAGAATATGGGGATGACGTGGTGTTGCTCAGAAATGTCTTGAGATGCGTACAGCAGATTTCCTATCGGTATGTTAATATAATGATGTTAATAACGACAGATCGTAATTGTCGCATCGTTTTTTCTCTCCCGTTCCCAATTTTCCGCTAATTCGTTAGAGATAATCTCGAATCGTTACGAAGAATTTGTGCTTGAGATCCCTCTCTTTGCATTCATTTTTGTTTGCCTCAAAGTGCGGGGTAATTTCCAAGTTCAAGCACCAGCTGAAACCAGGAATCGTTCACCTCGCTGAAGATCGTAATAGAAATAATGTGCATTTTTCTTCCACGTCACAAGTATTTTGAGCGCATACTTGTTCAAGGTGGTGAAATCGGAGAGCGAATTGGTGGCGACAGAGCTGAGCAGTTCGTCAGAGCGCGTCAACGCCATCGTGTCCTGGCTGAACGACTTCAATAAGCGCGTCAATCTCCTGGACACAGATTACTCTCAGCTCCAGGTATGTTATTGTTAGCTTCTGCTGTTGCAGTCGACCTGGCTGAAGTTCTCAGGTGTACTGAGGGCTTCATTCTTTTGCGGACTTGCTATTTTTGGCTGCGGAGTTTGTTCTGTGTATCATAAATCTTAAATAACACGGGTTTGTGAGTTGAGTAAGGATAGTAGAGGTCAATGTCACGATAAAAACTATTTGACACGGTTTTACGGTGTGAGTCACCTGTAACGAATACCAATTGCCTCTTTAACACTAAAAGAAGGATGGGTCAATAAGATCCATCTGTGCAAATGGCCATATTGGAATTGAAAATTATATCGTCAGCTAACTGATGCTTTCTTGCTGAATAAATGAATAAGAATGGGCTTGAAAAATTTGTTAATATTTTGAAATCAACTGCATTGAAGCTGGTCATAGTGATTTGAAATTTCGAAATGGATCATTTTCACCCGTCCAATTTTATGACCAAATGTGTCCTTGAGAGCATTTAGGCTTCGAGTTGATTCTGGTTTTCCATGCTCTCGTTGGGTGAGCTGACTGTGTAAGTGTAGTAGCACTTGGACTAGGTGTGGGTCTCCAGCACTGAATAAGAGATACAGCTCAGAGGAAATTCCATTCGTTGGTAAAAATGTTCCTACGTCGCTGGTGTAATAATGAGATTATTTTCTATGTGTTACCTCTCAACAAGTGTCGTTCAATTTTGTGTGAAATATTAGCTTCAGGGCCGTAATTTCTTTAACACATCGACTGCGAAGTGCACCACTGGTGCGTGACGTTCTTACCCCGTGTCGTGACCACCGACGGGTCCCGCTTCAGTTAGCGTGTTAACGGTTTGTCGCCTACCTATATGGATAAAAAAATCCACTTTCATGAGAGTGCTGGTAGTTTTTCTTCAAAGCTAAACAGCTAATCGCCAAAGTAATTCGGTTTGTAAAGGGTTAATTGCGCTAGTTACAATTCATGTTCATGGGCGAGTAAACGAAGGTAGAATAAACTATATTTGCAGGGCGCGGGTCGTCTTCTTGTACTGAAGGACCAGACCGTACTCAATTTACGCCTGCTTCTTTGGACGTAAACTATTTGCTCATATTGCAGATGTCTAAAGATTTTTCAGTGTTAAATTTTAGCCGCCTATCGTGATCATACGTCATGTATGTATAAGCACTTGCTACTCATAAAAACGTGTTTACTTCATTTTCTTTGTTTCGAGAAGTGAAGTTGTTGGCGAGTTATTCTTGCAAGGCTTTATTTTCAGTTCTAATATTTGTTCAGAATTACAGGATTGCTAAACAGTGACTGAAGAATTTTATAACCGTTGTAGAGTTTCATATTTAATGTTAATTATAAACTGTAACACTCGCTTCCATTGCTTATTTGAGAAATTATTTATTTATTCGTTCATCCATTTTTTAGGCACTACATAGTTTATCTAATCGCCTCTAGCTTTTTTTACCTTAAATTAAGTATACAGAAGAGCTCTTAATGAGTTGTTTTCTAAAATTTTTTCTCTCTCGATGAACATCTCACTATCGCAAACCTCTTTTGATTCGTTCATTTCCTTCAGGCACTGGAGGAGGAGCTGGCGTCAAAGCGCAGCGCGGTGGACGACCTGAACAGCACCGCGGCGCTGCTCACCAAGTACCGGCACCAGCAGCTCCTGCCATCGCTGGCTGTGGTCAACACGCGCTGGGCCGAGGTGACCGCCCTACTCAAGCGCTTCAGGCGCCAGGGCGGCCCTGACCCCTCCAGGCATCTGCGGACGCAGGTCTGTTTTGGAACTTTGCGGTTAGCTCTCCTGGCTGTGTACAGCGGGGACCCAAAATTTGTTCTTACTCTTTGGAATTAAATAATTTCGAAACAAAAGACCCGCGCATGCGCACGATGTTCCAACGAGCGCCACCTATCCATGATTAATTCAATTGTTACATTACGCTTCCGTATGAGGCATGTAAGTGCGGGTGTTTTGTTTCGAATTAAGTGGACTACAAAAAAAATATTTTTTGATCCTCTCTGTATTGTGTCAAAACTATCATCTTGGATCACTGTACTCGTGTATCGTATCGTAGGTATGATACCCACTGGCTTAGGGATGCTTCACCTCTGTGTGTATTCGTGTACTCTAAGTCTGTCTCAATTTCCCTTGTTCAAAGGCTGAATTAGATCCTGTCGATTTCTCATAATAAAGTTTGCATTTAAAAATAGTTGCTTGATTAGGTGCAGGAAAACTATCGTATTTTCCGTTTGGAACAACTTTTAATGGTGCACTTTGATTTAAGAATTTCAATCAATGTCATAATTTTTTCGTGTTTTAAGTTGTCGAGTGGGTGTACGATAGCATTTAGACTAAGTTCCTTCGATTGTTTGTTGTTCTTTAACGTATCTTGTTCGTTTCAATTACAAATGACCATTCCCATGAGTACATCACCTTAGTCACTTGCATTAGGGCTTAATGTTTTCTTTTGATACCTTGACCCTGCAGAATATCAGTCCATCGCTCGTGCCAGACTACATCGCGTCAGTAAACAAGGTCCGGGAGACGGTGTCTTCCATAGCCCGGCAGGTTGCTGAGCCTAGACATCCTTTCTACGGCCTCAGCGTTCAGCAAGACGACATTAGGGTGGGCGTTACTTTTACTTTACGAGTTCTTAGTTTGTGCAACACAACTTCAATTACTTTCAATGATGGGTCAGACGTGCTTGTATGTCCAGTTCGGGAGTGTGTGTGTGTGTGCTAGTGTTGCAGACGAATTTGACTGTTTCCATGTGTTGTGATATAAATTACTTGTTGCCATCGGCTGTTTGTGATGCAAGTCACCTGTTGCCATCAGTTGTGATGCAAGTCAGCTGTTGCCATCGGTTGTGATGTAAGTCATCTGTTGCCATCCTTTGGGAAATAAATCAGCTGATGTTGTCCGCTGTGACCTGGATCACCTATTGCCCTCATTCACGGCAGAAGCTGCAAGACCGCCTGACGGAGACCAAGGACCTGGTAGAGCGAGTGGAGGACGAGCGCAGCGTTGCCATCAAGAGTGCTGCCAGCAACGCCCAGCAGACGGACCAGGTCCGCCGGGTCACGGACAAGCTGCGGGAGGAGTGGGCACAGGTGAGGCTGTTACCGCGCTAGTCGAACTCCTTAAGATTTTGTTCGTTGTGTTTAAGACTTCCTGTTAAGCATTCAATGTTGTGAATAATTTTCGTGATCTATATGGTAGAGGTACGTAAAGAAATTTGTTTGTTATTAAATGTTATGAATAATTTTAGTAACGTTAGGTTACTGATGAAAATATTTTAATATAGAATTTAACGAATAATTTGAATGATGTGATGTGATTGTGTTTCTATCACAGGTAGGGATAATGTGTGACTTTGGGCTTTAATTTATTTTGTGTACCAGTGAAATTGAATTTAGGACACTCCTCAATACTGTTTAGAGTTCACTGAAGTTCCACCAGTGCGCTGTTAGGTGTGATACCTCACTTGAGTCGACTGCAGTGCTAAGTAAAACATGAGTCCTGACACTACGCGACTTGGCGGCAGGTAAACCGTTCAGTGAACGAGCAACACGCGTCGCTTGCGGAGCGCCAGGCGGCCTGGCACTCCCTGCAGACGAGCCTGTCAGGGCTGACGCAGTGGCTCGCTGAGGCCGAGGACAGACTGCGCTTGTCCAAAGACGAGCCCCTCACGCAAGCCAAGCTCACGCAAAAGGAACTGGAGAAACAGGTCACCCTGAAGCACAGGTGCGTTTTGAGCGCGGCCATCAATCTCGTACGTGGGCATCTGAAGCAGGAGGTTCACTTAGGAGTTTACGACTCTTGCAATCATTAAAAGCGAAGTGACTTTACTTCTGGAGTCTCGTCATTCTTTGATGCGATTCTTTCTGTTTTGCCTTCCCTTCAGGGGGCATAGGATAGGCAATAGGGTTGGGTTTGTTTTTCGTATGCTATGGAGACTGGCGATTCCAGAGGAGGCACTGTGAAGTTACCTCAGCTATAGGTAGGCCTTTGGGACTTTTGTCCTTCGTGCTCACTTTATTTCCTTCATTTTTCGCACATTCTCCGCCATCTTTTGTGTCTTTTTTCTTTTTTGTTGTTAAATTGGTGTTTCTATCCGACGGGGATCCTGTTTGGAAATACACCTTGTGCATATTGTGCATAGATTCCCCATTTTTCACAGTCCTTGCTAAATGATCCCTTCTCTTGCAGTTGCTCTGTTAGCTTTCATAGGCATTTCGGTGTGCATTTTGTTATTAAACCACTCTTATATGATAGTTCTAGCGCAACTTGGGCTAATTTTGGGGTGTGGTGTCGAGGTTGTACCTTCTGTTGCTTGTTCTACTTCAGGGCATGATGGTATGGAAGTTGACGCACAACTCTAAATCTGCCAATGTGCTCATTAGGCGCTGAAAGAACAGTCCTAGTATAACAGTCCTGGTATACTTCTGAGTGAAGTTCTTTACGAGCTGTTTGCTATTTTCAGCAATCGTACCTATTTGCTATAGGTGCGATTTCTTTAAAACAATTGTAACTGTTGGCAGATATCGCTTTAAATTGTTTCCTGTTGGTGCTGGAGGACTTGTAGTACAATTCTTCAATTAAAACTATTTGACACGATCGCTGTTGAAGAGAACTATTTGCAGAATTTCTTATTGAAAGTTTAATTTCCACAGTAATTTGAAGTACACGTTTTTGTTGCCGGTTGATTTTACGCTTCGCTACGACTAGACAGGAATCTCGCATTACCCTGGTTAACGTTATAGTGTACAGCGTTCCCTTGATGGAACAATCGAATGAACATAGCTTACTTTTAAAGTCGAATGGTTTTCATTGTAAGCTAGGTTAAATGGTACGTAAGTGCATAAAATGTAAACGTTTGTTTAAGTAATATTTCGTTCATTTAAGAAACAAGTTGATTCTTTTAGGGTTCATTATCAGCTCTTGGATCAGAACCTCAGGTGTTATAAGTTTCTCACCCCTTTCCCCATCTCGTGTGTTACCGCATGACCTCCGAGGAATACTTAGGCCAGATTCCCGAGGTTTTTGAACGACCATGTGCGCAATACCTCTTGGTTGAGGTCGTCTGAGGTGGCCACGATAGTTAGGGTTAGGAAATAATAGCCGACACTCCGTTTAAAACTCAAACCTTAACGGAAACGATTATTTTGAGCCTCGCTCTTAGCATCGCATGAGATGCGGAATTTGCGGCTTAAACATCATAAATAATATAACGATACAATATTAGCCTTTTAAAATTCATACCCTGGTAAATTGATGGTGTGCTTGCCAGAGTGAGCCAGAAAGTGCAGGAGCAAAGCGCTGAGGTGCTGGAAGGCCTGCCAGCGTCAGACCGCGCCCAGTTCCAGCAGAGAGTGGACGGCGCCCTGACAAGATGGCGGGCCATCCTCAGCGAGCTCGCGGCCAGGCGGTCCAGGTAAGCTGGTGCTGCTCAGTGTGTTGTGCAGGGGAGGGCTCGTTGCGAGACGTTCGCGATCTTTTTCGAATCGGTTTAAGGGGTCTGGTTTTGGTGTATAACTTCTTTTTGGTGTTCGCTTCATGTGTTTCAATTTAAAGTAACTTTGATAGAGGTTGATTTTTACCTTCCTGGTTTACTGTTTTGCTTCTCTTTCTAATGTTGGTTTTATGGTATCTTCATCCTCATTTCATGAACAATACTTTTTGTAAAAAAGTTTCGTAGAGACTTGCTAAGGTTTTATGTTGTTTACCGATATTACTTTAGCTCTTCCTCGTAGCGTATCATGAATTTCAATGTTGAATTACATTTAACCTGTTTTCATTCCTGCCCCATTGTTCTTTTGAAACTCTATTTTTTATTATTTGTCTCTTTGCTAACGTGCCCTCAGAGGACGTAGGATAGGCAATAGGGTTAGGTTTGTCTATCCTATGTTATGGGGACTGGTGATCCCAGGAGAGCATTGTTAGGCTACCTCAGCTAAAGATAGGAATTCGGTACTTCCATCTTTCGTGCTTACTGTGCTTCATTCGATTTTTAAACCTTCTTTGTCTTTCTCTTTATTCATTCTTAACTTGCTGTATTTGAACGCTGGGTATCCTGTGTGGGAAAACACCATCTCCAGAGATTCTCCATTCTTGATAATCCATATTAAATGGTCATTTTTGTTCGCTCTCTTTAAATCACATTTCATATGGATGGGAAATTTGAAAGTACCTAATAATCAGATGTAATTTTTGCTATCATCTTTTATTTTATGATCGTATTCTCTCAGCTTTTTTCTCTATTAAACATAGTCTTCTTGATCAGTTTTGCATTTTCCATTTTACCTGTTTCATATATTTCAATCTCTCTTCTAAGAATCTTTTTTTCTTCCTGCTCATTGAAGTTTTAGTCAGTTTTTCATGCTTATTACTAAATTTTATCTACATGAATGGAACCTGTATTTAACTGCTGCTCTCGTATTGTAATGATACTTGAATTTGCATAAATTTTAGCAACATCCTTTCAGTTCGAGCATTGTATACTATTATTGATGGGTTTAATTGACAGATAATCTTTTTGGAAGAAAATTTCTTATGCCACTTTGAGGAAACATGGAGGACTTTTCTTCCCATTTCACTGTCGATTCTATCTTTGGTAACTTGCCCCTTTGAGAGAAAACCAGTTTCACGTGCTGAACCCTCGGCGTTGTACAGAGATTGGCTGCGTATCTTGAAAGCTAGTGTTAGGGCTGGTGGGACTGAGCCGTGCTTCTCGAGTTAAGTATTTCTTCGAGATCATTCTTTTAGACATCACCGTAATTTTGCATTCCTTCTAGAGATTGTCCTAAATTTATGGACTCTGAATATAATTTATATGTCCCTGGGACGTTTCAAGCATGCGTTAAAATTCTAGTGCTAATCAGAACTAGTTGTTGTTGGCGGAGGATCTTAGAGTTATATATGTGTAAGCACAGTTACCTGTTTGAAAGATTAATTGCATTGATGTGTTCTTTGGAATATGATCGTCTTGAAGCATAGCATTTTCATTATCATTCTCTATGATATTGCTCTAATGCTAACGAGTCTCGGAGCGTATTTACTTGCATTGTTAGAGGCGTGTCTGCATCATAATGGGTACATATTTTATTTTGTAACCTCCTTGTTTAATTCATTCTATAATACCTGTTCGTGAGGCTGAACTTCTCCACTGTGGGTCAAGTTGTAATCTGCATGTAGTCAGAATATTGCGTGGTGAACTCACTCTGTACTCCTTTTACTGATTTATGTGTGGCGAGTTGTTTTAGTGAACTACTACTCTCGAACTAATTGGGTTGGCTTATGGTACTTGGGTCTTCTTTGGGGATTTCTGCTCTTGTTTGTGTCCAGTTGGAAGTCGGAACAATTGTATAACAGTCGGCATAAATACCTCAGTCACGAGTTATTTGCGTGCAGCAAACTGTTTTCTGTGTGTTCATTCGAGGCTTGAAAGTGAATGTCGTCTTTCTTTCAAACTGCAAGTCCTTCATCTCGAATGAGGATTTTCGTCTACTAAAAATGTGTTCATAATGTTGAGTTCCGTCTGGGAATGGTTTTTGTCACGTGTCTCTCAAGTAAATCTATTTCTCTTACTTGAATCAGTCTTTTAGAATTTAAATTGGCATCCGTTGTCGCTTCCGTCAGGCAAGAACTACGCATGCCTATTTCTTTAAATTAAAACTTGTTTGACTTTCTTCCTTTAGTACGTTTAGAAGTTTACCCTCATGGTTTTGTGCAGATCAGCTGTTGAAAAGTTTTTTGTCGGTAATTATTTTAGTATTGGTTTATATATTTGTAAAAAATATCTTGTTCCTCTCCCTCTGTAAGGGATTTGTCTATTTTTTTGTAATAAGAAATAACCTGTCACGAAAGTGGTCGTTTGACTCTGAAATATTCGTAATTACACGTTTTTCCTATGCTTGAGTTTCTTTTTTAATTTATTATGCTTTTAACGCCAAACATCAATACCATGCAATAAATCTAACAGCACGTGCTCAATTACATCGTATCAGTATACAATTATTTGGGAGCAAAAGTTACATCATGTTATGGCGGTCACTCACTACCATTTCGAGTTTTATGATGATCAAGCAGTTGTTCCTCATGGCTTGTCATAAACTTCCGGTCTATTGAATTTTTGTTATTCCTGTTAATATCTCTAATAACTTGAGCTTCTTTTATTCGTTACTGTAAGCATTTCGTGCGCACCAACCTGGTTCTACAGTTCTGCTTGCTGGCATTTGTTAGTTACACAAATGCTTCATTCGATTTGGAGACTTGCTTCAGCAGCGTACCTTAAAAAATGTCTATATTGTTTCGACGTTGTACCCAAGGTAGTTCGTTTGTTTTATGACAAAAAATTTATTATACGCAGTGGCTTGACAGAGCTCGAACATAATTCAATTGTTACCTTGAATTCAATAATAATCAATGATGTAATGAATGCAATTAGATTCAATTCGTAAAAATGCTATTCATTTTTATGTTTAGCAAGATATTGTAAACTGTTGAGGCGATTGTGAATGTGTGAATTTTTGTGTACTTGTGCGTATTTAATACGTTTTGTGATGGGTCAATTTTAACTGTAAATTTTTGTTTTGAATAACGACTAATCTGTGTGTTATACTTACTCATTGTAAATACATATTTTTGTAATGGAATTTGATTAAAGTCTTTATGATTATTCGTGTGTCTCTTCCCTGAGGGTTTTTCTGCATGGTATTTTTGGGAGCGCCTGGTTTCACTTCATTTTTGCCTGGCTCTTTTAACATACTAAAGCTAACTCTGCACGAGGTTTAGAACGAATATTGTCCTACTAACATTACATGCTGGCGTCACAAGGCTTACTTTCGAAGTTAGTTCTCTGCACTGGTTCATAGGCTAGACACCTATGATGATCTCTATTGCAATATGTATTTAATTAAACTTTTTCGTGTTCATGAGTAAAGCTATTCTTAAATTAGTGACCAATTGAGTATATTTTATGCAATGGCTGCTATTTGTTAAATGACTGTTAAATTCGTGCCTAGAAAAGTCAGTTCTTGCTCAGAACTTTAAAATTTATTGAAAGGAATGCTGATGTAACTAGATAGCTAACGGTTTTTTTTAATAAAGACGTGTCTAACGGTCCCAAGGAAAGAGTCTATAACAATGAGTCTGGAACACATCCCAAGCGTAACCCGAGAACGAGATGCTACTGAAACTCGATTCTGGCTAGTACTGAAACTAAGCGTGAGTTGCAAGCCGATATTTATGTCATCAAACATTGTGAAAAAGAAAAACCTCTACTGTCACTGCTCACGCTGAAAGACGACTCGTGTCATGTGTGCTACTCGTGGCGCTGTCCTGGTAACGCGAAGTACTTCCTTGCGTCACGACTGTGACGCACACCCGCCGCAGTCGAGGCGAGCCTTATCTTGCCCACTCCTAGGCTGTTCGGCTGTGAGGATATACATTGTTATGTTTCTGTGCGGAAGTGTTATTCTGCTGTCATGATACATAATTAGTGCTAGACTTGAGGAATAATTACATGCATTAACAATATGACAGCATTTGTGTTCGAATATATTTACAAAAACAGTGAAATTTAGCTCGAGTGCTACTGATGTAGCAATGGTGTTACGTCCACCTAGGTATCGAGCATCACTTACGCTAGGTTGCTGACTACTGAGTGTGCACTCTGATTTCTTTATTGGTCAGGTACGGTTGCATTTGTGTCGCAACAAATTTCAATGGCCTTTATAGGTAGGTACACAAGTCGTATAGTTCTTCTCGGCAGAATTTTTAGTGTATAAGAGAACATGAGCAGTGATTCGTGCTGGATTAGTGGAATAGAAAAGCTTATTATGCAAAATAAAAGTTTCTTTTGTCTCATAATGCGTGTGTGCACTCGTAATTTTGGCAGTAAATTGAGAAAACCCTTACCTTATTTTAAATTCTCTGGTTTTGGCCTGCAAATTGTAGAATGGCTTTAAGAAGAGTTACCTTCAGGCGGCTCGCCAACTAGGTCTGTTTAGTCATTCGGAATTGCGTTTGAGGTGCTGACATACCTTGGTGAACCTTGTGACGACAAATTCAAAATCCATGATTGAGACCAAACGCAACAGAACTGAGTATTGCAATACGTAGATACATTCGATTTCAGTATTTTATTGCCAGAATCCTGATTTTAGTATACGCATAACATGATTAATATATTTTGAGTGTTGCTTAGAGTAAAGATGAATTCAAAAGTTAAGCATCACTAACGATGATGCTAGTATTCTTAGGCACGATCGTACTGTAAGCGGCATTTTTCCTGGCGATTTACGTTATGAGAAAAGTAGAACAATCGCAGCGTGCTACACCCAGAACTTATGAACTTAGCCGCGAAAAATAATCTTATTGCCTGCGAATTTAGTTCTTTCTCCGGAGTTTCCAGGTGTCAAATCATCTAGATAAAGAAAAAAACCGTAAAGGACACACTGAAAAAAGTTCTGGTAATAGACTGATGGAAATTTCTGAGGTACGGCTTGCAAATTTGCGCCCAATTTTGGATTGGGCAAACATGTGCTTTACCATCTATGGTTGCTTCCTGGAAGATAGCAGGTAAGTCACAAGTGTACGAATATTGTGCATGCTTCTTTTGCGAGTTGATTACTTTTGATGTTCTCAATTTGACTTCCGTTGGGTAATATTTGCAAGTATTACATCTTTCCTTAACTAACCTGTTATTGGGGAACAACTTGTGTTTTTTAATAATAATGTTTTTATTTGCGTACGTTATATATATTTCTGTTGAAGGTACATGTTGCTTTGTCACGTTCACGAATGTCTGACCTGCTCTTTTGTTTTGCAAATTAATCGCTTTGTTGCTTCCACATCATGGATTTTTTTTAGCTTGGTGCCATGTCCTTAATTATGAGAAATTGAATTTTTTTTCATGCTTGAAACACGTTCGAGTTGATCGTTTCTGGTATGAAAATTATCAATGATTTGTTGAAATAATTTCGTACGACTCATTAGTAAAACTTATCAAAGCGAAAATTTCGATAAAATCGTACATATATTTCATTGTTTTTTTATTTTGCACGTCTGATTTTCATTTATAAGAAAATAAAAACCGTGGAGCTCATAAATCAGCATAGTGAACGGCTCAATTAATTCAAAAGGCTCCGCTACTTCGACATGATTCTGTTTCCCATTGCGGGACAATCGCTGGGGAGGACGTAATCCGCAGAACAATCACTGGAAGGAGATTGCACGTTATGGAACATGCCGCTTGGGATCTTCACGACTCGAGCAGATATCATTCTCGTGTCTGTCAGTCAGAGCACCATATTTGCTGTATGTACTTGAATTTTCAGTTGCTGCTGTACATATATTCTGCACGTATTTA
Organism: Orchestia grillus; assembly: GCA_014899125.1. Classification (NCBI taxonomy): domain Eukaryota; kingdom Metazoa; phylum Arthropoda; class Malacostraca; order Amphipoda; family Talitridae; genus Orchestia; species Orchestia grillus. Next base: position 37,929 of record VOMN01066954.1, on the reverse strand, counting down.
ACTAAAAAATCCATGATTTTTTAGACGACTGCATTGAGAGGAATTCGGTCATCCCGATGAAATTGTTAAATAAAAATTGCTGCTTTTGCCATGAAGGGAAAAATTCGTTTAGCAATGTATGTTTCAGTGTGCTTCCTTTTCCAAACATTTTTGAGCAGCAAAAAATACTTCGACCACAAAAGAAGTTTCGTTTTCGTGCACATAATTTTGATATATACCTCGCTGCTATTTGACTTCTCGTGTGAGTAGGTGATCTGGAACGACAAAACATTAATTTTAACGACTGTGTTCCGACGAGTTTGGTGTTATATATACCATTAACTATCGTACAATCTCCTGATTGGAAATTGTGGTACGTTTTTGAGATGATTTCCAATCCGGTGGCATTTTTCAGAGGTAAAAGACTGCATAACTTTAGGTGTCCTTCACTCCAAACGAAATTAATGCACAAAATTTTGATGGTCGTATTACTTTTTTTTGTTTCTAATCAATTAAAGGGACAATGTCCGTGAGAAGGTCCAAATTTTCCGTCTTCTAAGAGACAAAGAAAGGAAAAGACCGCAACACATAGTCTTAATTACCGTCAGGCTAGGTTCCAAATCTTGACATTTAAAAAGTAGGACAACTGGAATATCAACATACTTTTATACGGTCAAGACAAAATTGTGCAAGTGGAATGAAGAATGACAGCTCGTTGGGTGTCAGAAAACGAAAAGATCGGATGTACGCATTGTTTTTCATCACTATGTGTTTAAAGTATTTTCCTAATTTGTCCTAATTGCAATATATGTATTGCCTGAGTCATGCAAAAAGACTTCGTTTTATTGCTCTATACTATTTCTTCTGAACGCGATGGATTTTTTGGTAAAATTTCGCTATCGTATGGGAGAGCATCAAACATTGTACTGGCATGAGTTGCACAATTCCTTTGCAATGCTTAACCCTGTAAGGACTACTGTCAAAAATGGGAGACATTAAAAATAACACAGTTTCGTCTTAATTACTTTTAGCTTCTTAAGAATTTAGTGTGTAACTACACACAAGTGCACAAAATGGCGACGACTACTGCCGCAATATTCCGTTCACTTGCACAATCACCAGGTCCTTCCAGGGTTAAGATCGAAGTACATCCATTGCCAAGCATTGTGCTCCAAGGAATGTTCGCTTGTGTGTCAGGATCGCCAGTGATGGCGGGGGCGGTAGCCAGTACGAGAGCATCTCAGCGTGGCTCGCCCAAGCCAACGCTCTGCTACAGACCCCCGTCAACGTCACCGACGAGTCTGCCCTGGCTGCGCACACCACCATGGTGCAGGTACGTCAAGCTCTCCGCACTGGTGGGATTCCTCGTTTTATTTTACCTTCTGCAACATGGTTTTGTTCTGAGCGGTTTAGAGTTATTTCCTAACTCTTGCTATTTGAAAACAATGGAAAATGATATTATTATTGGGAAATATTCATTTCGTATTATTTTTGGTTTATTATGAAGACGAAGAAATTTGAAAATTCCTTCACCTGCCCACCAAAGCTAAGCTCTACTATTAAAAGGATTTTTTTATTACTCGGTTGCACAGATATGGGCAATTATTATGGTTTGACCCAGTGTCGCCCCCAGGGAGCATGGGATAGACAATAGGGTTAGGCATATAGGGTTTGTCTGTCGTGTGTTGTATGGACAGGCGTCCTNCTACTTTCTTCAGTTTTCACACCTTCGTTATCTCTTCTTTGTATTTTCTACCTCTTCATTTTTACCTTCCGCCTTTTATGAGCAGGAGATCCCGTGTGGAGAAACACATTGGGCATAGACTCCCCGTTTTCTCCAGTCCACACTAAATGGTCTTTTCTCTTACGATGTGACAGTCTGAGTCACCGAAGCGCTCCAAACTATACCACCACCACCACCTCTATCACCATCAGCACTGCTACTAACCCAGGAACAATATAAATGTGAAATTTTGTTACAGTTTTATTTGGCTGTGAATTTTCCTTCTCTCCCCATTACTTTAGCTTTAGCTAGACTTTTGGGATTTCTATCTTTCGTGCCCATATTGCTTCGTTCTATTTTCATCCTTTCTTCGCTGATTATTGTTGATCATTACTTCCTCTTCCATCTTAACTTGCGGTTTTTATGCGCAGGTAATCCATTGTGGGAACACACCTGCGCATAGATTTTACGTTTTTCTGAAGTTATAATAAATGGTCCCTTCTTTTCGCTCGCTTTGGATCACATTTCATGAGGGTAGGAAATTTTAAACTAGTAATCCAATTTTTTTCTGCCGGGGTGTTGTAAAAATACTTCGTTCCAACGTATCTTGTTCCCGTGCTCCTCGCCATGCTGACGGTGCACTTCAGTGTTACTATCTAATTACCAGTCTGATGATCGACATCTTAATGTTGAAATGCAATGACGCGGGCTAAAAAGCATCTGTAAAGCATAATCTAATGGCACCCCCATGTCTACTACACATTCTTTGGTCATTCATTCGTGTCATTTCGATCAAAATGTGTGGTTTCACTACGCTTTAAGGGGGTTGCGTTTTTGCAATGACTAGATAAGGATTCCATTCTTGTTTCAAGACGGCAGCCATGCGTCTCTGCATGCATGCTTGCCTGTACTGGAATTTGCAAAGTTTAACTGAGGTTACAAAAACCAAGTCAAGCACCTTCTACCACGTGTTGCTTCTATGAAGTCTTCCGTAACATTTATGTTCGTAATTCATTGAAAAGAGGTTTTTATTGATATTTGTTTTTGAATAATCGTAAAGTACAATTCCCACGCGGTTTTACGTTACCCAAATTGCTCAAGTATTTTTTTTGTAATGATTATTCATTCCCACTTCTTTTTTTGCAATTCAATGTAATGTGCAAAAGAGAAATCATTAACGGAAGCGAACTTAATTTGTTGGGTAGACATTCCCTCAATGCTACTTAGCCTCTCTCATGGAGGTGCCACAATTCTGTTCATTAAATAATAATTATTTGCATGCAAAGTAATTCACGTTGGCTCATAAACTCTTACCGTGATAGAGCGTGAGGGAAGAGTTTCCGAGCTTCTATATTTTTCTAGTTAAAGTTACAGCACGCTCGTAATTACGACCTAGGTTTATCTTCTTCATCGAGGTTATTATTTCGTTGCAAGTTTCTCTCGGAATTTTCATTCATTCAAATTATTTTCAATTCGTACGCATTAACTTCGAAAAGAAAAAATTCACTACCCCTCATTCTGAGACGCAAGATTCAGCGAGCTGGTCGAGGAAATAGACTCCCCTGAATCTTAACTGATTTGGTAGGCTATTATTTAAAATTTTTCTTTCGGCGCTGACCGCTGCAGAACCACGTCAGCGAGCTGAACACGAAGAAGCAGCTGGTGAAAACGTTACAGGAGGTGCAGCCTGCCATCGTGTCCCAGAGCCAGGTGGCGGAGCTGCAGGCCAGTGTGGATAAGGTGAGCCAGGCATGTAGGCAGGCAGGCAGGTGACAAGTGCTCGGGTATACCTGACTGCCTGTTTGCTCATACACGTGTTACAATTGGCAGGCACGTTGTACACGTGAAGCACTTGATAAGTGTGTTGTGCAACACTGTATACGTGGTGCAATATCGGCATGTACCTTGCACGTGTGTTGTTACGCCTTCTACCGTTGTCCATGTTCTTGATTCGACGTTAGTGTTCCAAAACGACCTTGCTTTATTATGCCCAATTGGTACCAAAGGTAGCTGTCGTATTTTGGAAAATATTGTTATATTATTGTAACAGTGCTATAATATTGTTGAACTATTTTCTATTGTTATAACACTATTGTATTACTATTGCGATAATACGGTTTTCATGTTTTTTAAGCATTTATTAGGTAGCAGTTATCCAGTATCGTGGACATATGCTACGTGATGAATTCGCTACCATCGAATGAATTTCAAGTATCATGAATACCATTCTTCAGGTCTTAAACCCCAAAATTTGACTTTTGAAAAGGTTTCTGTTGGGTCGACTAGTGGAACGTGCAACGCACTCGTCTATAACGCGATGAGCGTCATCATTGGCGGCTGCTTTTTTTCGCTCAGATGTTGCAATTTGAGAGCTTAAGACGACAAATATCGAAACTACGAGGCAATGTGTTTTGAAAGATCAACTGTACTTTTCAGCAGGTTTCCCCAAGCTTTCTAAAGATACTAGACGTCCTTTATTCTAGGAAGTCGAAATATTGAGATTACAATTCGAAGTGTCTGCCCTTGCAGCTCTCTCAAGCGCTGCCCGAGTACCAGAATTCCCTCGAGACGAAGCTCAGCGTCATCCGGAACCTCCTTGACGGTTCCGAGGAGCTTTATCGCTGGACCGAAAAAATCCGCCTCCAAGCCCAAGCGCCCCATGGTGCGGGCAGGGGTGATGCAGGTGCCCAGGGGTCTCCGGAAGACCCAATTCTACTGGTGCGTGAGATGCAGCATGAGCTTGAAGAGAAATCTTCGGTGTATGAAACTCTCGACTCGACGTACTGGGTGCTTGCACACGACGCCGAGTCTAAAGGCCTCCCCTTAGACTCCACGCTCAAGGTAAGCGAAGTATGCGTGTGAATTTTGATTTTGTGATTATACCTGTCATTTCGACTCAACGAGCTAGAATTTATGCAGTTCAGTTTTTCTATTTTTATTTTTTATGATAATGATAATGGCGGGTGAATGATTCCTGCAAAAAGGGCTAAAAATAAATCATTGCTTTGCTGCATCGCTCTTCAGAAATTTCAGTAAGATTTGCACGACGAGGCTTTAAATTTGTGCTGCTTAGTTGAAGATTTTACAGTGTGTTTTCAGAATGAGAATTTGTCAGGAGCTCGTAAAAAAGCTGCACTGATGTTACTCTTACGATTTTTCCCCCTTATTGCACTTTGTTCAGTGCAATTTTCTTTTCTTGTTTTTGAATATTTTTTAATTCATAACCTCTAGTACCGTTTTAAAGCAAAGTTAAGGTGAAAGATGGTAAGGTAATTTACATTTATGTTCGCAAAAATTCAGATTTCAATCGAAATTTGCATTCCGATTCCGAATTCTTTTGTTTGTGCAATATTTTTCCGTATGCCAAAAAAAATCTTTCTCTTGCTTACGAAAAGCACACCGTTTTACTTCAATGCAGTTATGTGGCTTGGTGAAATATATTGTATTAGCTGAAATATTTATTGGAATGTTAAAATTAAGATTTTTTACGATTGAATGAAGGTCTTGGGCTGAATTTTAAGTAACTACTGAAGCTCGAAGTTTTCTCCACTTGACCTGCAAATTTTTTGGTTGAAGACTTGTGTTGTCTATTTTGTTCGATAAGACCTATTAATTTCGTGCTGTGGGACCGTCATTTATAAAAAATTCATTCATTTTTTACTCATCAAGACTTCTTTCCTTCTTAAAGCGTGAAGATTTCACGTCTTTTTTCGCAGCTTTCTCCAGAAGTTCGCCTTTGATCTAACACGCATGCCAGATCTAGCACCTTTTTGCCTACTTTCTGTGAGCAAAAAACGTGCTCCCGAGTAAAAGCACAAACGCGCTCTCATTCGATTTCCTAATTTTTTTGTTGCGTAAGGCGAGACAATATCGGTGCGAGACAAAATGCAGACTCTGGCGTTTGTTTGAGTCAGAGCGTGACCCAGTGGCGGCCGCAGCGCGAGGGTTGCCTGCTCGACTGCCCTCAGTTTTGGCAGAGACGTTGTGCCGCCCGCCCCTCACTTTCTGACGTGTCCGACGCTTGGCCTGTACACAGTGCGGCACTGTCGGCCAGTCTTGCTGTATTTTTGATGAAATCTGTTCGTCTTACGTATTTTGATTTTAGCAGACGTTTCGTGTGATGTTTCTCAGCACTTGCTGATTATTTGTGTCAGTTTGGTGTCGATCGTTTTATTTTAAATCGGTATCAGCCGTTTTTATACTGGCTATTTTATGGCATCGTTATTAAGTTTTCTAACCTCTGTGATAACAACATGTCTACTTGAAGTTTTGATCGTATCGACCGTGTTTCAATAGATCAGTTTGGGGGATTTCTTCTAAGAGCCAATCGATCGATCAAGGTTGGAGCTCGTATGAGTACATATTCATGGCGTCTGTGGATGATAACTAGACCGTTTCTGTCATTGCTGATGTTTTAGGCATCTTGTACTAGGCTGGGAGCACTTCAGTAACGTGTTGTATTTGAGGTGCTCTGTTGTTGGGTGCACGAGTTGTTAAAAAAAGGAGCCATTAACTTGCTGTACCCGAGGTCTCGTGTTTGTTTACGAAGTCGCTTGGCACGGGCACCGCAGCCTGCGATGTACTCCGGTTTTTACTGAAATTGTATTTGAAGTTATCGATTTTAGCGGGGTGCGGTAACTGTTAAGCCTGGTCAGCGGACGTCTGGATATACAAGGTTGTGACGCAACGAGTTACGTAAAGTGGGTGCACGAGTGGTGAACAACCCGACGCGCTCATGACAACGCGACGCGCTCATGACAACGCGACGCGCTCATTTTAGCTTCATTACATCAAAGTTCAATAGACCGGGCTTAAAATTTTGTTGGAGGGAGGGGGGGGTAACTTTGAGGAATATTGCGGTAGTGGATTGGGTAACTTGAATCTATTGCCGGGTCATTGGGCCATCGTGTACGTGCGTATTTTTAACGGCTCTTCTGTTGCCATAATTGCGTCTGTACACTGTACATTTTGATGGTCCGTTTTGCCCTCTGTTCTTTGGGTAGCTCTTGGTTTATACTAGTTTCTAAAATCATGATAATTTTTGTTTATAGTTCTTCAGGACCCGAGGCCAAAAATTTTTTAGCCGCAATTCTATATCTCTTGAATACAGCCAAATATTTTGTGAAAGTATCCAATGGTAGATTCGTGCGAAGTAGAGTTGTTCAGATTACGACAACTGATTTTACAACGTTGAATTTTGAACTTAAAGAGCTAGTGTTCTCTATTCTATTTAAACGCAAACTTTCGTGCGTCTATTCTGTTTTTTTACTCATAAATTAATAGTGAAAAGTTAGCGCAGTGAGAAGTACCTTGGACTAGGTTCTTCGATTAAGAGCTTTTTATTATACTTCAAGTGTGCCAGGGAATGTTATTTCAAACTGCAATATATCCCATAATCTCTCGCCAGTTGAGGGTTATTGACACGAGCATCAATATTCGCGACTCGAAGTTTTGAGCGGTCAGCGTCACCCTGAAAGCCGTCGTCTACATTAAGCTCGGTTAATGATAGCCTACTGCGGTCTACCTCCCTTAATGAGCACCCGCTGCCAAGGTTTCGGGCGCTACAGTTTACTCTTCTTGGACATGACGCTCTTTGATCGCGTTCTGTCGTGCACCGGGGTGCAGCTTGGGTGCGTGCTCCTCTTGTCTTAATATCCTACTTCAAGAAAACGAAACCGACCTCATGTACATGCTGGGGAACTTGAAGCTCAACATGTTGCTTAACTTGGCCTCGTGGGGATACATCCTCTGTTTTTCTCCAAAGAGCACTGGGCGTTTATTTAATTCGAGCGCTCGAAATTTTACGCTCTAAGCTGTGTGGATCACAACGTTTGTTCATTTGGTTGACTCGTGCGCAGCTGAACTACCTGAGTGGTTAACATACGGGATATTTGTTTCCTTACGCTACGGGATCCTTTACTCAGTTTTTTGGCATCGCGCAATAATTTCGCCTATTCCTTGCCGGCAGTAATATTATTTTTTGAACTCGCTCAAAAACTTTCTCAAATTAAGCAGCAATTGAGACTGCTAAGTAAGATAAAAGGAAAGTATACATGTAAAAATCTTCGTCTGTGTTGTCCAGGAAGAGTCAAGTTTAAAACTAATACTTGGGAAAAATTATTCTGATGCGGTGTATCTACGAGATTAGCTGTATTTTTTCTGTTAAAGAACTTTTTTTTTTGTAATTGGATACCTGCTCATCAGAAGCTGTATAAGTGCTTCGGATGAATGGAAATTGGTTCATGATGCGGGAATTGGTAGCCAGGGTAAGAGCTTTATATTACAGGCGATAAGCCTTGCTGTGATGGACCTGTGATGTGATTGGATCGCCCTTGTGACGTGCGGAACATGCTGAGCGTATTCAGTGCTGCTAGTGCAGTGATGTACGCTGCTAATGAAGAATTTGCACTTGTATTCAGGATACCAATCAGGCTAGGCATTTTAACGTCCAAGACTTCATTAAGAAATGAATGCCGTCGCTTTGATTGTGTGGCGGCTTAGTCGTCATGTCAATGTGTACATGACGCACATTTCTGTTGTATATATCCTTATGTGCCATTTATTGATTTTTTTATAATAATTGTTCTTTCGGTGTATTGTTATGCGAGATCCTTTGACAGTGGGAAGAATATTAGTTGGGGAGACGGTGGTGAAGAAGAAGAATAATCGTGTGTTAATGAAATAAACCAGGTCTATAAATTGAATATCTTTGGTATGGCTGACCTCCAAAATTCTTTTACACTCTTTGCTTCGAGTGGACGACTGCACTAGCGGAGATGCGAAAACTTCTCTTTTTCTTCGGCTTTGGACGTTTTGAGTTTTGCTCGATCCCAGGGCGGTCGTTGTGCCGAGGCCGGGATCAAAGCCCGAGATTAGAAACGATGTCGTGCACATTTGGCGCGCTTTATGTATTCTAGAACCGTGTGAGCGGATGCACGTAAAACAATGAACACGCTCCCCAAAGTGCTAGGCAACGTTAATAGTTCCGAATTTTTTCATAAATTCATTTTTATTTGACCACGAATTACTTAGTTTTTCTGAGCTCGTTAATGCGGAGTTTAAAGTTTAAGAAAGAAAAAATTGCTAGCATTTTATTGGGTTCAATATTTCTTTGCTCTTCACGAAAATAATTCACGGCTATGTAGTCTTGATGGTCAAACGACAGCATTTTAGAAACTTATTCCTGAGGAGCTCTAAAATTTCCTTAGATTACGATTCGTCCCTGTTGCCGTAACGACTTGCCCTCCCGTCGCTGCTTCCCTCGTCTCGACCGAAAAATTCCAATACATTTTCCAATGTCGGATTTTACGAGCGTCGCTGTAATGATGTTCTAAGTTCCGAGATTTGGTCTGGCTTGACTCGTGGCACTGCATCGGGAATGCTCTGCGAATGCAGTATTCCTTTCATGTGGACGCGTGGTGAATGTACGGCCATCGCTTGTGAAATTGCCTGCGCTGACAGGATTGCGCTTCCACGCAAATTGCTTTCATGATGCTGGCGACTTATCTTGCCTATATGAATCTGGGTGCAGGATTTAGATTACTAATCAAAGGCTATCATGACGGGGTAGTGATGGTACAAAACAACGTATTCTAGAATGATTTCTAGTTTTTTTACTGGTGCACTTCGGGAATATTTGCTATCGATGAAAATAAATTCAGCTACTCTTCGCGGAACGAGCTCTGGTAATCAATTGTACGCTATAATTTGTTAGTTTGTCTTGTTCATTATTTTTCGCTTCTTCTTTTACGACTGGAGCAGCCACATTTCATTCTGGCCTCCTCCAGTGTACTTACTTTTATCATAACTCACCCAGTCTAGCGTTTCTTCACCTTGGGCCAGCCGATCTTTGTTGGTCTTGAAAACTGTTACCGTCTGTTCACGTGGAAGTCTTATGTCTAGGTTAAAGACTCTGTTACATTTCCTCTCGATGTATGGTAGCGGGTTGCGTGAGGTGCGAAATTTATACTAGTGATAAAATGTTCATGTTTCAAAAAATTTAATGGCAGATTTACAAAATGCAAGCCCTTCCGCGTTGTCCGGTTATGCACCGTACATAAAGGGCTGAGGCTAAATGCCAGGGTGCACCACGCTCTTCGTGGCTCCTCAATGTAAAGTAGGCACTTCAGGAGGCGCATATAGGATAGGCAAAAAAGTCAGGTCAGCTAAGTTTGTCCATCGAATGTGATGAGGACTGGTAGGTTAGATTACCTCAGTTATAGATAGGTCGCTGGAACTTCTGTATTTCGTGACCACTTGTTTACTTTCTCTAATTTTCACACTTTCTTCGCTATCTCTTGGTTTTCTTTTATTCATTTTTATTCTCAAATTAGCTGTTTCAGTGCTCTTGGAATCCTGTGTTGGAACACACCTTTTGCTTAGATGCCCTATTCACTAGACTAGTGCTACTCAAAGTGGTGGTCCGGGCGCGGTACTCGAGCTACCAGCTACCGATACCAGTTTTCCATGTTCTGATATTGTATTATTTATTTACATGTTAAATAAGAAGACACGTGGCAAGTTGAAAAAAATGCCGGCCGCCACGTGAGATAGCTTGAGAAGCGCTGCTCTGTGCCATACTAAATGATCCCTTTTCTTTTGGCGCGATGTAGTCCTGGTCACTGAAGCGCAGCAATCTTAAAGCTATTATAAGTGATACTGTTTGTGAGGTTACTGCCTAGTCATCAAAGTCATTCGGAGCATTAGAGGAGGTCTAAGTGTCTGTTGTAAGTGGTGCCTCCGTTCGTGAAAGTGCACTAACCCGTTTCTAGAATTTACCATCTTAAAAATGTATTTGTTGGCAAGGCAACTAGTCGACGCACATGAACTATGAACAGGAATAATTAAGCAAGTGAGTAATCCTTGAAACTCTGTAATGCTTTTATCGCTTCAGTCTCGTGTCTCAAGTTTCAGCTGCAGCAGCATTGCTTGAGTTTACATCTGTGATATCACCATGCAAACATAATAGCGGAAGAATGAAATCATTCGCGCATTTTTCTCACTAAATAGCCACTCAGGCAAAGATGAAACTCCAGATATCCAAGAAATTTATTGGTGGCGTTAAAGATGTTCTAGATTGAATAATTTTTTAGTTGCGCGTGTCTGCGCGATTTTTTTCCCTCGGAGGAATGAGCGTCTGGCAGACGCGCAGCATTGTATGCCTGGTATTTGGGAAGCGTTCTGCGCGGGGGTCCGTGTGTGCTTGGCATGTGTGCTCGTTAGATGAGCGTAAATTACCTTCGCGCTGTTATTGTACGACGAAATGCTCGATTCGATACAAGCAGGATATATTTTCGAGGGACTCTATTCCTAATTTTCAGGTAAGGTAATGAGGGGAAAATTGTTTTCGGTTGGGCCACGTGGAAGATTTGAAGTTTATTTTGCTAAATGCAAGAGATTGTCCTGACGTACAAATGCTGTTGACCTGAGTAGTTATTTTATCATGAAATAACGGAAAGAACGATGTACCATCGTATTTCGTTGCAGAGTAAATACAAACTGCTAAGGTCAAATATACACGTACAAATACTATACACTGTCTGCATTTTATCTAATTGATTTGCTCCAACACTCGTCGCATCAATGCCAATTTCATAGGACTAGTTGCTATTGGGTATTAAATTTGGTGGTTCCTTTTAATTACGTGTGAAATGTGATGCTTATTTTTCATCATGCTCCATAATTGTATCGTGCGATGTATTTCATAGTTGTCACAGTTATCTTGCCAACTTGGTATTTTCGTAAAGCTCATAACATTTTCAACATTTTATTGTTACTCTTATCTAAAACTCATTGGTTCCTCCTGTAGTGAAGTAATTAGCCCGTCAGATAACGAAATTCGTTTTAAGCGCTCGAATAATGAAACTACGATTACTTTGCATTATATGAAACTGACAGCATGCGTTGTAGAGTGGAAAAATTTCGAAGCTGGATGCTGCAACAGCATGAATTAACGGTACCAACCTGACGGTATCTTTAATCCAGAACGTGCTTGTCTTTTTCACAGCTTGGCCAATGTCCGTTCCTTTGTCATTTTAATGTTTTGATTTCAGCCGTAGAACTTTTTGATGATGATCTGTTCATTAATTTCAGGTTGAGCCGACTGCTCATTTATCAGTGAGGGCTATTCCTTTTCTGCGCGCTGCAGACGTCTGAATTAAAGGGCTTTTTTGCAGGCATTGTTCTCGAATGCCGCTTTCTTTGTTAGGAACAACTTCTTCGAAGCGAACATTTTACGCGCTCTTTTAAGGCGAAGGCCCTACCTTAAATGAGAAATCATTGGAATACTTTGAGGAAATTCAACGCCTAAGAACTTCGCCGATAAAGTTTCAAAGAAAAATTTTCGCCTTGCATGCATGGGGCACACATTATTGAACCTTCCTTCGTTAGCTTCGATTTATGGCCTCATATGAAACCTCAAGTGACTCTTTGGCCGAGGCTATTTTTGAATCGCATTATCTGATAGTTTAAGAGATTTTAAGGCTCGCTTTTTTTTCATTTGTAATTAGTTCGAAATTTTTGCAAATGTGAAGTTTCATAAAGTTTCTTTAACATTTCTTCGCTGCGTTTCAGTGATTGGCCGTGTTGATCGCATGCATTTAAATTGCCTGGTAAGGAGAAGAACATTTTATGAACTTCTATAGGTAATAATTTACCGAGAATATACAACGGTCCGTCTCGACTCAAACTTAATTTGACCTTCGAAAGTGCACTTTTTGGCTCGCGTATACGTTTTTAACTCTGAATTTAATTCTCCACAAGTCGTACGGAAAAACTTGAATGATACACATCTTTTTGCGGAATTTTTGTCTCGTAGGGAGGAAAGCTTTTTGTTTACCGCTGCATTAATTGGCCAATTAGCGCTCGTGCGTCGTCATGGTGTCTTATTTCTGTAATTGCGTCTTAACTTCGCAATCCTCTTCCGTCTGCGTGCGGCGTATGCTCTGAGCATTTTTTCTGGTCATTCCTTTCTTGTTACGGTCGTGTATTTGCATTTAGCTGCTCACTTTCTTTGCGTTTGTCTGCTTGTCGTTTTATATTCCTCAGTGATTTCCAACTTTTGCCGTCCTCTTTCGTTAAGCGCCAGTTCTACCGACCAACTTGTGATTCAATTCTGGGAGAAAATTTGCCACCTGTTTCCTAGTTGAAATGTTTACATTGAAGTGGAACGCGTTTGCTGTGGTCAAGAAATTTGACCTACAGATTCGGAGGCATACGAGATGACATTCAATCCGTTCGTTCGATCCTAGTCGTGCACGAGTTTCTTCAATTTTGTCACCAAAATTATTTTGCTTCTCGCTCGCGCTAACAATTTTGCTACAGGCGAATGAGTTACATTCGTTTAGATGGCTAATTTAATGTGACTAGTGAATAGTTTTGGATTTGCTACTCAGAATTCTCTTTGTCTTGCTTTAGGGCTGTGAAGGAATGTATTTCAACACGCATATTTAATTATTTTATTATTTTTTCCCAGGTTTTATTTTAGTTGTGTTGTTATGCTTATGCAAATTATTTCAAGTAACACTTGAACCTTTACGTCAGCGATGAAATCTTTGAAGAAACGATCGTGGATGTCCCGTGGTTCAAAAGATAATTTATCGAATCGAAGCGACGATGCAGTGTGTGTCTCATCGAATGCGTCGAATCGTACATCTTCAGTGGGAGCCAATTACAGTAGCTCGAGTGTAACGTCTGATTTTAATCTTTCTGGAGACCCAGCATTTGGAAATGACTTGGATTCGGTTCCTTTCATCGATGGTTCATCCCGTAATGTCGCCGACGCCGTGTGCCAGACTGATCCCGTGTTTTTGCCGCAACCTGGATATCTTCAACAACAAAGTTGTTTATCTTCTGAAGTTTTACCCGTTTTGTTGTCCAATCCCACCCGAGAGAATTGCGAGACTGACATTCCTAATTCTTCTATAGCAGTTTACTCGAATCACTCCGATCTCCATTTGCAATCTGAAGCAGAGCAAAAAATTCGCTCATCTCCATCCGGGCTCGAAAGAAACTCGGTTTCTATCCCTCTAAGCCATTTGGCGCCTGATGAAGCGACGGACGCCCCTCTGAAAGCCGAGACAAAAAAGTATAAGTCTCCTTTCACTTACGCGTCGCCTTATTCATCTTATGCTGCACGGAGGACTTCCCTCAGATCTCCTTCATTGTGGGGCAATGAAAAGGTTACGCTAAACTGTCTTGCTTCGTCTCCCATCGATAAAAGGAGGAAATCTTACGTAACTCCCACATTTGGTGGCAATGATGAAAACTTTAAATTGCCGAGTTTCTTGTCTCGTCCTCAGTCCACGTGTCTTTGGTCTGAACACAGTGAAGCTGAATCGAAAAGTGTTAAGTTATTGCCAACACTTTGCGGAGATCGAATTGTAGAAAATCAACCTTATGAGCGTTCTTCGCTCCCTCAGCTCGCGTATCTCAATGCTGCTCCAAAGAAATTCAATGAAATTAATTGCGTGAATAACATGAAATGTGATCGTTACAGTCTGCCAAGCATAATTAATGACTCCGAAGTGTCCCAGGATAATTTACTCCTGAAGGAAAACTTAGAAGATGGTTTTTCTGTGAGCGAGGTTCTAAGAATAGATCCACAAGTCATTCTCAGAGACTACGTTGCAGGTAATGCAAAACGTCCCCTATCAAGAGAAACACGCGTGCCCGCCAAGGATGACTCTCGTAATGACTCGAGTGGTGCCTCCTTTTCTTGTGTTCAAATTCACAGTAAGCCAACGTCTTCTTTGTCATCTTTGTGTTATAATGCTAAGCCAACGACCTCGTTCATACCGAGACGTGTTGATGCTGCCAATTGTCCACCAAATACACGCAGTACTCCTAGTAACTTGGACGGTTCATATTCTCCTGATCAGAGACGGATGTCCATCATCGATGCTCGCTTGAAGGTGATGCCGGAGCAGCTGGCGACGGCGCGAGACGCCATCTCGAGGCATGCGGGGGACGAGGGGGCTTCTGAAGAGACAGCTCGAGTCTTGCAGAAGACTATCACTCTCGATGGTGAGTCTATGTGAATTTATTTCATTTTATTAGAGAGATTTGTAGGAACACATTCCTCAACAGTTTAATAATGCACCTCAGGTAAGACTATCACTCTCGATGGTGAGTCTATGTGAACCTATTTCATTTTATTAGAGAGATTTGTTGGAGCACATTCCTCAATAGTTTTATAATGCACCTCAGGTTAACTTCCCACTAGGCTACATTGAGGACTTGGCGTTTTTAGGGCTGTTCGTCCTATAAGCCAAGTAAAAGATACGACATTACACAATTGGGAGGTGATAGTTTATGGGGAGTCGTGATTCGCAGGTGTTATTTTTGAAGCTAGCTCCCAATGTACATTTACAACTCATAATTGCTCTTTAATGGACCAGCAGTTCTCGGGAGTGTTTTAGCTTGATACGAAGCAACCTCTGAATGAAGTCGTTTTACTTGTATTCTCGACTTGAATGTAAAAGTGAGGTATTCATATGTAAATGTATTTTATTTAATTTGTGAAAATTCAGACAATCTATGAAGAATATTTATTTTACGTTTGGCAAATTTTCTGGGAAATTAATACGCTGAATAATTCAAATATTGTTTTCTGATGCCTATGCGTCGAGATTTAGCTTTGCGAATAAAAAAAACTCTCAAAAGTTCTTCATATTGCATGATGTATTATATGCTCCTTACTTGCGTTTGCTGAACTGTTGGAAAAGTTGCTTTAGACTCCATCTCGTAGTAACGGATACCAATTATTTACTTTACACCGTCTTTCTCTTCTTTTCTTTTTCTTCGAAAGTTATTTACTGTATTTGCTACCGTGTATCGTTGGTGCCTTCTTTTCTCTTTTATTACTCTTCTGCTAGGGAGCTTTGGTGCTCACGCTTTCTTTAGCCATTCATTTCATGCATGCAGTAAAGAAAAATTTGTAAACGTGTTGACATTAAAATATTCACGCTCAAATTCAAGAGTTTTATGTTTAGAAGCCTTTTTCACTTTGTTGATCAATCTTAATGACGAGCACTTTTGACTCGATAGATCTTACTTAAAGAGATAGCAAAAATGTATTTACGTTCAAATATTACCTTTGTGTCTTCTATAGTTGAAGTAGCATGTCAATTCCAAGAGTATAGGATTGATAGTGCTAAGTGAAAGTGACTGCTACAACACAATTATTTCTCGAGCTTAACCTGAAATAAAATGGACGCAACCATCTTTCGCCTTCGGTTGGTCATTTTTCATGTGTTATAAACACGCGAGTTGCTAGTTCATTGGTTTTACTTGTTACAAATGTGCTGACTACTTGTTATAAATTTGTGAGCTGTTAGTTACTCGTTATTTTGTGGACGAGTTATTGTCCTTTCTACTGTAGGCTATGGTCTTTGGAAACGAGTCAACGTCACTTGTATCAGTTCTGTAAATTTTTCTATTTCAAACTAACATGAACTATTTCTCGAGATAAATTTACTCTGAACTGTTTTTCATGATCAATTACAATAGAAATATTTTACCATACTTCATCCAATTAGCGTCAATTTTTGTTATCTTTCTTACAATCGTAATTTTACCAGTCACTTAAAAACTCTTGCTAAGAGTATTGAACTTGGTACGTTTTATTTTTACCAGCTCTCTACGTTCGTTGAAGCCGTCACTCATCTATATGGTAGGGCTTGTTTTCAGCAAGAAAAACTATGTATTTGCTGGCGTTGACATTAGGATCGCTAAGCTACTGGGGTCCGAAAGTGTAAACACTGTTGAAAGAGCATGCAAATAGTAGGGCTCAAGCGGGTGTTATGCTGGCTTTTGCCAAGACTGCCATGCAATTGTAAAGTTGAAGTTAACTAATCAAAAAATTAGAGGTGAATTCTTAACGACTCGTACATAAAAAATGAAACTCGTATCAATTTATTTGACTATCTGTATTACAATTGCGATTGTTTTACGTTTTAGAATATTTAAAACGATCGCAAGTTTACACATTTGTGATCAAAGGATATTTTTAGTGAACTTGGTGTGCGCAGAACGTCAAATTGATGCCGCATTTTTCTTTCTGTTCCAAAAACACAAGTTTAATTTTGATCATAGACCATTAATTAGAAATTATTTTCTAATTGTCATTCGCTATGAATCCGTAAAACAGTAACGTTCAATTGCTATTTTGAGGCGAGGAATTACGACGAACGTATGATTCCTTCATCTTCAAAGCCCCCAAAGAAACCGAGACATGCTGTATCGTGCGTACAGCATCGGCCCGGTGTGATTTGTTGGGATGTTCTGGCTGTCGTAGGCCGCCCATCAATGCTGAGCGTGTCGCCAGCGACATCAAATGTTGGCAGTTTAAGCGGCCGGCAGCCCTCGCTACCGAAGATCAGATAGAATTAGATATGGAGTAGTGTGTTTCAGTAGCATTCGCGCTCCCAAATAGATCGTCCGTGGAAATGAACTAGGAAGGAACAAAAGTTTGCTTCCAAATGATATCTTCGATTTTGTGCGGTAAAAATATGGGTTATCATATCGAGTGTATCACGGATAAAGTGCTTCGTGCTTTATTCCTGAAATCCGCTGCACAATTTTCTTTAATACTAACCAGACATTACTGCGCTGACACACTTTCTGGAATATGAGGCTTGAAAAATGTAGGTAATTAAAAACCTTCAAAACTCCACGATTAAGAAAAAGAGACGAGTTGCATCCTACCATTTACCATACTTTCGCTTTTGCTTCAAGCAAAACTGCGACAGTGGTCCCGAAAACGATTTTCTTCATTCAACTATGCTGGAATCATGAGTAATGTGTTATGCTACGCCTCAATTATTCTTTTGACTGACTTATGGGCGATTGAAGTTTTAGTTTTTGAAAGAGCTTAATTCCTCTCTGAGCGCAAAGAATGTCACGAAATCGTAGATATTTTCTATGAAACCGTATGCGAAGTATGTGTTCATTTGTCTGATTCGAATTTAAGAGGTAAAATGTTTTTCACTTCAATGGTTTACTAATAAATATTTTACGGGGAAAGTGCAGTTTGTGTGAAGTCGGTAGGAGTGGAGTCATTTTCGCAGTTGCCTTGAAATGGCATGGTTACTTGAGTATGTCTGTACTAATAAATTTCACCATCTATTTTCGATATGCTTACTTGTGCCATACATTTGTCATAAAACGATCACGCTAATGTGTGTCAGTAATTTACGTACACGTAATGACACATTTCTGAGTCGCCTGGGATGTAGTATGATACACACGCTCGAGTACGAAGCGTCACACTTGGCGTAAGTCTACGGTATTTTATGTGAAAGTTTAACTTATTGTAATCACATTAATACTACTGATAGATTAGGAAATAATAAAATATAAATAGGACCTAATCTTATAGAAATTAGTTATAAGGTGATAAGAGAACATAGCTTGTCATTCTTGGGCCTACTCGGCAATATGGCTTAGCTATAAGCTCGAAAAACACAAGAATGTAACACTGCAATATTCAACTAATCATTCAAATAGATTAAAAAAATTTGCGGAGTTACACTCCAGGCCCATATTCTACAGGGGATTACATCCTTAACACTTAAGACTGTGACGTGTGCCATATATGCTTCATGCGATCGTGTTATCCAACGTAACCAAACCTCTAACATTTACAAATGTAAATTTACAAGTTTTCGTAAAATTTGTGTTCATGATTCGAACATGCTAGTTCTGATTAGTAGGGACATTAATAAAATAAAAAAAATTGTTATCATGAAATTCTACATTTTCAAATTCACAAGGGAGATATTTATGGACGTGAAAATTTTCTTGTATTGAGAATCGCGGCCAAAGTGCTAACTGAGCTGACGAGTAAATATCGACACCCTCGGATGTATCATGACTTATCTGAAGGATTTAGCTCATGAGGTATACCTCTGAGAAAAATTCGAGTGAAGTTATCATACCGTAAAAATTAGTTTTTAGGTGTCCATAATTACACAGAATGTGTTTTTACTCAGCTCCCACTGCTGTCAAGATCATGTTTTTGCGGAAGTGCTAACTACAATGGAGTAATGTAACACAAATTCAAAATGCTAGTATTGTCTTGGAAAATAATGAATAAACTGCTCCCCCAAAGCCAGTTCCCTTGTAAGTCATGGAACTAGCGTTGTGGACAATTTAGTTTTGCATATAATTACGAGTATTCTCATATAGGTACTATTGGCTTTGACTTTTAATGTTGTTTATTTTTTCTATTGAAACGGCCTTCTGCCCACTTCAGTAAAAGTTCACGGCAGAGAATGTTTTTTTCCATATCTTTTCGTAGTATTTTCTACTCTTCCTTCGATTTCTGCACGCCATTGAAACGAAATACGTATTGAAAATAAAACAATTGAAAGGAAAAACTTCTAACCCTTATATTTTCACACCTGTATTTGCTGTAGTTCGTTTATAATATGCATTCAATGACGCGTAACAATATTCATTACTCATATGGACTCGTGGTGTGCTCTCAGCTGTGGGCGCCGCGGCAGAAGGGAGCGGGATCGCCCCTCCGTCCCCCCTCCTCCGCTCTTCCAAGCTCCCCACGGGCGCCTCTCCCTCCTACATCATCGCTTCTCTTGATAAGAGCATCCTGCAGGTAAGCACTTAGCGTGAGAGCACTTCCCTTTACTAATTATTGCGTCCTCGCGTCGACCTTGTTGCCAACTTAGACTCATTATATCGGATTAGAGTAGGTGGGATGAAGCTTTTTCTTTTCGGTAGCGTGCAAGCATGAGGGAGAAAAGATGGAGTACGCGATGTGCTTTAGTTACTATGTGTGAGATACCGTACATGCTAAGCATTTTTTACATTCTCTTCGTGATAGACGAATGATTCAGTTCCCAAGCGCTTTGTTTGAAATTTATGGATCATATTTCAGAAATAAAACTGGGCCCCTCTGATGATTGTGTTTGAAAAAAGACGTGGTGCTAGTAGCAGCTATTCAATCTTATTATGTATATGATTCTTCTGATAGGATTCCTAATCTTGTACTTGAAGAATTTTATGTTGCTTTCTGGTTTGTTTCAGGATAATTGTAATTGTGAACAAAATAATTATTTATGATGTGAATCATTGTTTACCATCTTGTCAATCTTGTGTTAATTTTGTGCTTGTACAAATTTGTAAGCACAGAGTGTTCCTTATATGTAGTTGAATAAGCATATAGTTTACTCCTCATCATACTTGTAAACACTGGATGTGGATTCAAGTTATTAAAAGAGAAAACGTCGTGACGCCTTAGTAAGTAGATACATAAACTTCTTTCGCGCTTTTGTTCATTCATCCATGCGACCGATTTTCGCCATCATCAATTAAGGGTGACGTGGCCATGTTTTGAAACAATGATGCAAACAGAAATTTCTAATTTCTAATGTCATGTGACTTCCTGCAGAAGTCCTGGCACATTGTAAAACAACTCGGAAAGAGAGAGATTGAACGCGTTGTTTTGGAGGAAGAATAAACGATCGACCGTTTGAAGTAGCTGTATCAAATATTTGAGCAAAATTTCTTCTTACAACTAACAGATTGTCTTCAAGAAAAAATCAAAGTTAAATACTTCGTTTTGATTAGTACGGCAATAATTTTTAAATCATTTGACTCTTCTTCGTCTTTTTCTTTCAATCAGATTCTCCCTAAAAGATTTATTGTGGGGCACTTGGCAATTGACGAGGAAAGTTATCACTCCCTCTGGTTGGAAACAGTTGGTATAGTTAGAAAACTGTCTAAATTTTAGTGTTTTTTGACAACTGGTTTCGTGTGTGATAAAACTTAGTCTAGTGTGTGTAAAAGCTGAAATGTTATTTGATATCACTTTGATAGTAAAAAACACAACCGTTTGTAGCAAAGGATATTTGAAGGTCATGTAAAGACTGCCCGCAAAGACGAAATGAGTGTGAAAAATGAAATATAAAAATAATGCAGAGGGGAAGCCAAGGTGCAGAAAGTTTGAGTCAACTCAGAACGAACAGCCGTCACAAGTTCTAATAAAGAGATCCAAAGATCGTCAGCTAAAACGTGGTGCACTCAAACACGTCGCAACAACATTCGGTATTGGAAGTAATACCATTTGCAAAATTTGGTCAAGAGCCTTGGAAATTTCATTCGAAATTTTGATGCCAATGGATGTTTCGAGCCGGGAACACCTCACAGGTCCAAAAAAGAAAGACTACCGTTCACAGCTGAAAGAAAGACTAAAGTTGTATGCACCAACTGTTTCTGACCTGAGGGTGTATTATCAGGAATTCATTTGTAGCTCAGTTATTGTTAACTGACCTGATTTTATTTGTATTTTTTTCCAATGCGAAAAATTTCCAAAATTGCTGAATAATCGTGACGAGTATTGATTCTAGTGCTGAAGCACAGCTAACGTCAGGCTTTTCCCTTGTGTATTTGTTGGTGTATGTAAGATAATTTTTTTTACATTCGTTAGATTTGTCATCCGCTGATTTATTTCAAAATACACTGTTAATTTGAAGCACATGTTGGTGGCCAGAAGTATTTTACGGATATTTAGCATTTTTCTAGAGCGTGAATTTTTTTATATGATGTAAGTTTCAAATTAATAAATTTCTTTGTAGCTATTAGAATTCAGTGGAATTATTGAGTTACTCTCGTCGTAATTTGTGTTCTACATTCTGCACGTTAGGTTATTTTTATATCAAAAATCTCGGGTGAAAAATTAGAAATCGCTTTGACGGCACTGGTTCACTATTCGTGTGTTGTCGATGCGTAGAAGCCGCATTTGCCGTAAGCATTTTTTCCACTGAAATTTAAACATAGACTAGTTAGCGATCGCTTGCTTGTCAGAGCACTACTCGATCATGGTCGAAGATATTTTTGACACTATTCAAATGGATGCATAACTATGGACAGTGTTTGTCCTCGTCATGGTGGTTGTTGCTGCTAAAATCGAGCTCCAGTTTTGTGGCATGAAGTATTTGTACGTTGGTGGCTAGAACGATTGACACGAAATGCTATGGCTAAGAAGTTGCCTTGATGCTCTCCGGCCTTACCGTTTTCGTTGTACCTAATATTACGCTTCTAACACTTTATTGCGAATGAAAACGTGACTGTCTGTAGGAAAGTTGTTTTTAAGACCGATGCTCTAAGTTTTTACAGCTTAATTCTTCCTATAGTTACATATTACGAGGACAATACGTGAACGAAGAATGCCCTGATGTCTGAAAACTACCATGGCTTAAGGCTAAGTCGATGTGATAACTTGTCAAAGTTATCGGGCACGAATGCCTGCAGAAGTTAGAGGGCATAGAAAGTTTTAATTTATTATAGTTTAAAATTTGGGTGCTAATCGTTATGCTCGATGCAAAGGAGGGCTGTCGTAGTTCATAAAAGTTCAATGAATAACTAGCCAATTGGATAAACTTCTGGTGGAAAGCGTTTTCTTAACTTGTACCTTTTTGCAGATTGCGTAACATATATCTATGATACGCCTATGTCGCCTTTGTTCATGGAGAGCCGTATACATTGTCGAGTTTCTTTTAACGAAAAACATTTCACTCGTGAGTCCGTAGATTTCAATTCGTTCAGCTCACATTCGTCATTTTTACAGCCTGGCATAACTCAACTAATCGCTCATACTATCTGACGCACGATCTCTTCTTGACTTGTTTACGCGCTTGAGCCGCGCATCGCTCTTCCCCGACGAATAATTTCGGAGGCCACTGCAGGTGAGCTGACCTGGGCCGTGCCAAGGCTGCCCCCCTCCCTCTCTGTGTACGTGGGTGTCATGACCCGAGGCTGGCACTGACAAGCTTTCACTGGCCTGTGCTGCTGACAAAGCTGCGCTCTAGTCGAGACGCGGCCTCTGCGCTCTCTGTCACGCTCACGCTAGGTTTTGGGCTCGTCAACTTTTATGAAATGTCCATCTATAGTCTTGTCGCGTGCTGCCTAGAAGTGCTTGGGACAAATTGAAAGTATGCTGGTAGAAAAAAAGTTAGAAAGGTGGGTTTTTTTGAAGATAGTATGGGGTAGTGTGTAGTATTCTGAAAACTACTTATGACCTTACGGGTAAAGAAATGTCAACCAAGTACCGTTTTATTTACGCGTTCATCAATATATACTAACATTTATGAACGCAGACTCATAAGTATGTAGTGGTTATTTGCCATATTTGTCCATTGTATATTCACATACACTTATGTGAATATATCAGGTCAGGTGTAAAATTATATTTGTCGGTTTGTTAAGTAATGCAATGTCAGTTAGTACATAAAATTAAATATTTTATGTCAGCGCATAAAATAATATTATGTGCGGGCGATTGAGTTTACTTCCAGTGAGCCGTACTTCAAATAATACATTTAAGTTCGTTGAAATAGAAAAACGCGTTGAACTTTTACGTGGAGATATTTTCCATACGCCTCTCGGGTCACTTCAATACATTGAGATAGATGCAGTAACGCTGGCCGCGTTGCTGAGGAGATTGCCACGTGTTGAGGCTAATCAGAGCAAACAACAATCGTAATGAGACCAGGTGAGCAGGTGCGAGCGCGTCTGTCGCTCTGCTGGGCGTCAGGAGGCCGTCCTGCGTGCGACGGCTTATCTCTATTTGCGTGCACCGAGTTTGTCTTTCATGTTGAATGGTCTCGTTTGTACGGCGCTGTTTTGTGGGCGCCAGAGACATGCGCAGCACCAGGTCTCTCGCTGTATGATTTCGTTTCTACATGGTACACATTTGCGACTGCTTTGCATGCTGGCGCCACGCATTGCTTCAATTATTATAGGTAAATACGCGTGTTACATCTGTTTTCTTCCACAATTGAATCGTCGAAAGTTGGTCTATTAGTGGAGAATCTAAGCCATATCATAAAAAATGTGCAATTGTTGCTTTAGAGAAACCTATCTTTAACATTCAGATTAGTCTGGCTTCGTCAAAACATCCGTGGGTGTCATTTGAGAAGCACAAAAACACGTAGGAACGATATTTTTCGTGTGAAAACTAACTTTTCGTTGAAAAACCAAAGGCACAAACGTAAAAATCCAAATCAGTATAGGTTAAATTCACGCTTGTGTTGGAATTTATTTTACTGTTGGCCATTTTCGTTAGTGTCAGGTACGCTCTTGTATGCTATGTATTTGAGTTTAATGCTGAATAGCCGGTGTAGGGTTTTGCATTAGTTACGAAATGGTTTTCGTATGATCTACCCTGCCTATGTTGTGTTGACTGTTGCTGCTGTGGTGTATTACTTGTCTTTTTCTGCAGTTAAAGTTGATCCTAAAAGTTCCTGTCTTTTCTGGATTTGGTTTTTTATTTGAAGTTGCAAAATCTGTTTTGTGTGCCTTTTATTTTTCTTTGAATAATTTCGTTTGTGAATAGTATTGAAAGTTTGTATTTATTTCAAAATTATTGCATTTTTGGGTGTTATTACACCTTATGCACAGATTCCCCGTTCTCCAATGTTCGTACTAAGTGGTCAATTCCCTTTCGATGCAAGATAGTTTGAGTTACTGAAGCGCTGCTATCACGACTACTTCATCTGTGTTACTCTAATTTCTTTTTTCATTCACCACAGGTTTGTCAGAAAACATCGGGACTGAAAGATCTTTCACGTTTGATGCTTTCACGAGACGCTTACTGAACATCCGTAGCGTAAAAGTTGGTAGCTTATGCATTAAAAATGCTTTTGAGAATTTTACTGCAATGAGAACACAGCATAAGGCAAGTTTGCAGTCTGTTTAGACGTGTTGAGTACGTCGCTGGGGTTCATCGGTCGCTGGAAAATTTAACGCGGCTTTTTATACTGTTACCATTTTGTTTCTGTTGTTATCAAAATGTGTATGCTCGGTCAACAAAAATGATGCAATTGTATGCATTTGAAATTAACATCTCTGCTTTAACTAAGACGTGATTTTTCTATGACCGGCTTGAAGTTATCCTAAAATTTTTTATGCCTAACTGTTTTTAGAATTTCACGCTCTTTAAAGCTTCATGCAGTATATTGAAATTTTTTTACGCCGTAAACCGCTTCAAATTTCATTTTCAAATAATTCGAGTGCCTTATGGGGAATATCTTCTAATTCTCGTTGAATTTTTCAAAATTAGCTTGGAGAGAAGATGTCAGTTCATGATAGAATAGGCGACTTCGTAACAGACACTATCCGCTGGCATTGCCTGGCCTATTTTTAATCAAAGGGAGAGGCGCGTTAATTCAAAACCGGGCATGGTTCCATGACTTCTTTCAGTTGGACGCGAGAATAGCTCTGCATTGTTCTGATTTCCATTACTTGTAGTGTGGAGGTATTGACCCGCGCTTCATAATTGGGTATTCGTGCCACCGTTGCATCCCATATTGCTCCGGCTGCGCTCCCGTGTACGCATGTCGCTCCCTATTGTGTCGATGACACTGCAGCGGCGGTTGTTGTTGTCCAAGTCGCCCACACTCGTTCCTGTCAGGTGTGCCTGTGCAGGCGTATTGGCTTAAGATTTGACCAGGCTGGGAGTTTCTTACAAGTACAGTCCTTCCTTTCCGTCAGAGAGTTATTTTGTGGGCAATCAGCTGTGCTACTCGTCATTTTGATTAACTTTACCACGTCGTGGCGCATGTTTAGTGCGTCATCTGTCGACGACAGAAATGCTCCTCGTGCCGGTATTATACTTAGCCGTAATTGAAGAGGTATCTCATTCTCGTGCGTTTACAGCCGTACGTCGTAAGGTCCTGTCGAGCCGAGCGCTTTACGACGTTGTTACTCAAGATCTGAGCCCGCCATGCAGAGGCCGACGCGACGCGCTTTCTTCTCTGTTTGTCGCCTCGATTTTGCCCGAATTTAGGTCGCTGCATTCTTCCTATGCTTCTGTTTCTCAGTGCTGGGTGTGGAGTTTTCTTCGCTGTTTATCAACTATTATATTGTACTTGCCTTATATCTGATGCTTCGTTTGTGAATTTTAAAATTTATTAATCATTGCTCATCGTCTTTCACTCATGAGTGATATGCCTGTCCAAGGCTCGAGCAATGCTAAATGTTTACAAATGTAGGATTTTTTAGTTAAAGCTTCCATCACTTGATACGATTGAGTGATGGCTGCTCTTTTGAAACTTTTATGTATAATCTTGCTGTATGTAAACCTGCTGCTCTTGGTACTCTTTTTTTTGGGGGGCAGTGAGTTGGCGGCCTGCATTGTGCCTATTGTGCCCAGTGATGTGTCGAGTTAATTTTCGGGAAGTTGAGGTTCGACTATCCGTTTTTCCACTGATTGTAGTTTATCTCGATTCATATAAAAGGAAACTCAGTATAAAATAAACTGATTTTTAATTAATCTTGTTCAAGGCGACCAAGTTGTATTTTGTTAGCTATAGAGGAAATTTACAATGCCTTTTCATTCTCTCAGACGTTAGTGTGAAACGAAATACGGAATGACTGCTAATTTAGTGATCGTGTTTCGCTAGTATCTGGTCAGTGTTGAAGATTTATGCTCGCACTTTAGCATTATTTCCGTTTTGTGAAAACTCATAGGAGTGAATTTTTCTGTTCACCGAGCAAAATGTCTCAGGAGAACGTGCTTGCATTTTTCACCCTGATTGCAACGAGGCTGTTTTTTGCGCGACTCAGCTAGATTTCAAGTTTTCTGCGTAATTCTGAAGAATATTTGGCGATTTTCTTGTGCCATGAAATGCAAAAAAGTTCTTACGTGTGCATCACATTTTCTTGCTATTCGTTCTGTAAATAGTACCACTCTGTTAATTATAATGTCTATCCAGGTCAAAAATGTACTGTTGTTTTCGATGTGAATCGTATATTTCGCTTCACTTCATTGAAAAAATTTGTGGGATCTATTGTGAATTTCGAAATTTTTTCAGAATATGTCAGTGAAGAAATACTACCTCATTATTTCTATAAATATCATACGTGCTGTTTGAACGAAGCTCTTCGAACATTTTACCTTGATGCCATGGCTTTTTCAGATTGGGAATTTGGAAGCTCTAGAGTTTAAAGGAAGATTTTATCTTGTCAAAATTTGAGACGCGACTTGAAATTACTTGACTGAAGTTAATGAAAACTTGTCCGGCGAGTTTCGTTTTATAAACTGTTCGTATTCAAATCTAAGAATTAGAGGGAAGAGGGCAGAAATGCAGGATTAAAGGCATACTTAGAAGAGTTCTGGCAAATTACAGGGTGTACGCTCAAGGCTTTTTCCGGGAAGTTTAGTGCTAAGAGTACCCTAGTCAACCTAAAATAATCTGAGTTAAGTAAAGTCTGGAAGTATTGCACTGATGCTGTCGTGATGAATTTCAAACTCAACCCGTATCACGTGACGCTGGTAAAATGCATGAGATATTCACATCTGGCTGTAGCATAAAATCTTTTCAGCCATAAATTAATGGGATATCTCCTTTGCCATGTTATAACCACGGCTTTCGTGCAAGCCAGAGGCGCTGTATTCGCGGCGCAGTAATGCGTTCTTGCAATAGCGTTGACAACTGACAACTGTCAAATTTATCGTTTTATCAACTTGAGATATAGGTACGACAGATTATTTGCAAAAATTAAAACTTAAGGCATCGTGTTCTTAGCTACTTACCTGTGTCATTTTACGTCTTTTCAGTGCTCGATTGTTGCCACATGTGAAACTTATGCGTTGCAACTAACGTATAAGTGACCATAAGCGCGTATCAGGGGCTGCAAGACTACATGACTCCTCTTCCATTTGTGCACTAGGTTTTAGTACTGCACTAGCCGCTCAAACGTTCGTAACTTGACACCTTATAGCTATTCTTTCCGGCGAAGGTGATGAAAGAGCCAGGCTGTCACAAGTCGAACTAAATTCGAACAAAATCTGAGAGCAAAGTTAAAAACACAGCGTATGTGTATAACTCTGTACAGCTGCAACTTGAGTGGGAAATTAGGGAAAGCCGCTCAGCTGTCTTAGACCCGAGTCCGTATTTGATCATAATAAGACGGGACTTCTCAACTAACGTTTTTTTCTTGCTTGGGTATCGCAAAAATCTGTTGTTGAATGGAAAATTAAAACATCTATTACAAACCTTTCAAGTTAATAAAATATATTTTAATAATAAATTTCGTAAGTATGTGTATAACTCATATTGAAAAAATAAGCATTATTTTCGGTTTCTCATCTAGACCTATTCGTTTTCAATTGTTATTTTAAGTTTCATATTTGCCCTCACGCAAGCAGACATCACCTGAATCAAGTCTATCCTCGACCATCACTCTTTTCCTGTGGTCACTATTTAGAATCGGCATGCCTTTTGTCATTCTGCATCCCGAATTTTGGTTGTTGTCTTTTTCAAATTTAAAACAAATACGTCCCACAGTTTCCGTTTTCAACCATGACAATTATATACATTTAAGTTCATCTCCATGTGGCTCTTTACGACGGGGTGTAATTTTAGCAACTGAGCCTAAGCCAAAGACTCACATTTTTGTTGCCTAATGAATGAGAAGTAATGAGGTTGGCGGCCCATTGGAGACAAAAAAGCCAGCAATTAACTGTTCATAGTAATATCCGGGGGCTTTATGGGCTCTTTCTTTTAACTCTTACTGTGAACAAAGAATACATTAGGCTTAAATTACCACTGCTTTATAATGACGTTGCCGTAAACCTGCACACGCCTTTTTTCTGCCCGACACTTGACCGGAAAATAATCTCCGATCGAAGAATGAAGCCATGAAACTTTGGCCTCATTGTTCACCTGGGCAGGCCCTTAGGCTGCTATCTGCACTGTTTACTGAGCTGCTCTCCGCTCGCCCTTGGTCCTCTCACCGCCCTAGCTTTTCTCTTTGTCTCCGGTGCGAGTTTTCTTTAAAAATTGTATTTTTAATGTGCTCTTTTATAGGTACTGTTTATTCAAGGTATTCTGGGTCCGTCTAAACTTCCCCTGAATATCCTGGGAACGCTCTAAGCGGAACAGCTATTGAATTGCCGTGTTTTCCCTTTGCTGTGTGGCTTTTGGTGCCTTTTATGTGATCGTTCTTTCGCTGGTGTGATGCAAAAAAAAATTGTCTGGGATTCGAAATCATCCCTCTTCATTGCAATTTTCTGAAATGTTTGCCATTAATACTTAAGAATGTGGTATATATTTTCATGTGAGGTATTCCATTGCAATTAAATGTATTTCATTGCAATATTTTTAAATACTTATATATTATATGAATTTATTTTAATGTCAAAATCTTCCAGATCTTCATTTGAAACTCTACAATAGCATTGGTCGTTTATCCCTCTATGAGGCACCGTTTTAGAATGGAGCTAAAAGACACGGAAACCTTTTTAAAAACTCAATCATTTTGACAAATACGATTTATAATCACTTGAAATTTTTTTATCATCAATGAGAAATGAAACTTCTTATTTTTCAAACAAAGTTGTGAAATAGAAGCGAGAACTGATGATTTATATGCTCTTTGTAATCTAGTTTGCCCTGAATTAAATTAAAGAATTACGATCGCATTTGCGAGGGTAATTGCGCATTGATAGAATTATTATGATACAACGCGTCATGCAAGTTTTCATTATGCCATTCAAGAGTCGGGCTGTGATGCGACGTTGCTAATTCTAACTGTGCAAAGCATATGCTCATGTGCATTGCTGCAAATTTTGTAGACTATCAGAAATAATTTAATATATAACTTCTACCTTAGAATCTTGAGATGCCGCGGCCTCTGCTACCATGCGAGTAGATCTGGCCACTGGTGCTGAGACTGCTTGTCACCTTCGCATCTCCGTGTGAGAAGTACCTGAGGAGAGTTCGTGCCTGATCATACATTCCTATATTTTTGCGAGTGTGGGGAACTCAAAAAGTTGTCTGGTCTATGCGAAAGCACAAAATGCACACAAACCGGTGGCACCCCAGTGTGGCCTGGGCGTAAAGGCCCAAACATTTTCAAGATATTCAAGATACAAAATCGCATTGGTCTTTTCGCCGATATCGCTCTTTTACTGCGGTAATACTGATTTTACAGGTCCTATACTGTTGTGAGCTTGGTGCCAGTATTCTCCTTTAAGTGACCGTAAAACTACCCAACTGCCGCTAGATTGGTGGCAGTTCCTGAATGGTAAATGATTCTTAAGTTCCTGAACGTTCGGTAGTAAAAGATCGGTGGCTTTTGAAGACCCGTTTGCTCTCATGTGTACTGTAGTTCGCTTGCGCGTTATGGTTCAACCATTTGTGGTTTTATTTGTAGAAACAAATTTAAGTTTTCCACATTCAGGATTTGTTACATTAGATTTGAGTAATGTCTCTTTATTTAGAAAATTCAATGTTAACTAGAAAACTTGAATTTTTCCAGAATAAGATAATATTTTTCACGTTATACATCTCAGCTACGTGCATCGCCCTCGCCGGTAACCCCTCATGAGAACTCCAGAGCCGAACAAAAATGACAGCGTATAGCATCAAAGATTTTCTTCTCGAAATGGATGAGCGAAACCCCTTTTCTTTTACTGGGGAGTTCTGAATCAAAACATCTGTGCCAGAGGGGATAACGGACTCGTGAATGCTTTCGTTTCGCTTCATTTGCACAGGTCTACAGAAATAGTAATTTGCACAGGTGCACAGAAATAGTCACGTGCACAGGTCCACAGAAATAGTCACGTGCACAGGTGCACAGAAATAGGAATTTGCACAGGTGCACAGAAATAGTCATGTGCACAGGTTCACAGAAATAGTCATGTGCACAGGTCCACAGAAATAGTCATTTGCACAGGTGCACAGCGATAGTTATGTGCACAGGTCCACAGAAATAGTCATGTGCACAGGTCTACAGAAATAGTCATGTGCACAGGTGCACAGCAATAGTCATGTGCACAGGTGCACAGCAATAGTCATGTGCTCAGGTACACAGCAAAAGTCATGTGCACAGGTGCACAGCAATAGTCATGTGCACAGGTACACAGCAATAGTCATGTGCACAGGTGCACAGCAAATGTCATGTGCACAGCATTAGTCATGTGCACAGGTGCACAGAAATAGTCGAGGAGCAGATTCATATCGTTCTCCACAAGTGTTAAAGTTATGACGACAGTTCATATGACGATATTAAGTGTTCTTATGTTAACGTTTCATAGGAGATCATAGATTTTTTTAGCTTTTTAGATCAGACTTTCTTCCAAGTTTTCCCATTCCATTCAATTTGCTACAAAATCATCAACTTTGTGCACTTTTTAATACGAATGCATTTTTAGTGTCATGTATTTGAGATTGTTCAATTTACTTGTGCCGCATTCGATGGTAACATTATTTTTCTGCGCAGATCCGGGATTGGTTGACTGTGGTGGAACAGATGTGCCGCCAACAAACGGTCATCGTGGGCGACCTCGCTGACATCAGAACTATGACTGAGAAGCAGCGCGTGAGTACAGCCATTTATTCCTAAGAATTTTTTCCTCAAGCACTTTTGATGGCATCGCAGGAATTGGCAACCAAGTGTGCATTTCGTCGAGTTCTTCTCTTGGTTAAGGGTGAACATTTCTTCCTCCGAAAATACTATTTGGACGCTGCTTCTTGCCCCAATTTTTAGGATTTCTCCAGCATTAAGTTATGCGGTTAAAATTGTACTCTTCCAGAAAGGTTAAAATAAAGCATTTTCCACTTCATCTACAAACAATATTATTTCTAAGCTAGACGAACCATCGAAATTAATATGAGCATCACGAGGGGACAAACAATGCAAACGAGGCAATAAATACCAAACATCTTATCGTAAATGTTCAAACATTTCACATCACACGTACTTTAATAACAACTAGCATCGCTCGCAAATCAAAATAGATTTTCATTTTTTCAATTTGCCTCAAACGTGATTACTGGTCCTATTCCACGTTGAAATAATTTGGACAGCCTTATTACGTCTTAAAATATTTATGTGGGGAAAACTTAGTTTTCTATGGACGGTTGTGTTTTTCTATTTTAACATACGAATGTGAATGCTAATTTTTATGATGTTAATAAGTCTGCTGTTAGATGTTCTCAATTAGATGAAAATAGCATATGAACATTGTAATGTGTAGCTTGCCAAGCAAATAAGCCGTTTAGTTATTTGAAAAAGTAGTCGTGTAAATATTTCCACGGTAAGTAACAGTTTTATAAAGTGTCATTTTTACTGATCAATATCCTCCTTCATTGTATTCTACTTAGTTGACGGACCGTTAGTGAATCCATGTATGCATTCTTATGTATCGTCCTAGCAGTGGTTCGTGCTCACGTACTTTGGCTGATGTTCCATTGAGGTTTAAGCAGAATATATTCATTATTATTACTATAATTTAGTCATTAGCGTAATTTATACAGCACATACGGATATTTTTCTCTTATATTTCAATATAAGCGATCATACGCATGAACCACATATTTTCTCTCTCCGCACGCTGTGCACGCTTGGGCAGTCTGAAGTCTCTTGAAAACCTTCCTCTGACTTCGTGGAAAATTGAGCTTGGGCCTTACCGGCACTGAGTCCTCATTTAGGTATTCAGATCGAGAGGCTCGCGCTAGTGAATAATAAACGATCGTGGAATGTGTCGAGTATTTTTATCTTAAACAGGTAGGAATATTGTGTTTTCTTTTTCTGTCCTGAATGCATACGTGTGTGAATCTATCTTCAAGTATAATGTCTTGTAACTTTCCATCATTGAATGGCGTTTATAACCGACATTAGAAAGGTTACTGGCTGTTGCTCATTTCACATTGTCCTGTTCAATTTGTTTCGCAGCATAGATAGCCAGACACCTACTCTGAAATACCTGACCATTGCTTTGCTAAACAATCGTTCTTCGCACAAGCTAAATTGCGCGTCAAAGGGCTAAACGACAACCCATACTCTGGAAATGTGTCCAGTAGTATCTTTAATTATTCAAATTGCCTGTTATGTACAATCAGCGTGACGCTCGACATTACTTGTACAATTCTTACATTCTCCCTTGGACACGCGTTTGATGTGGCACACTGCATGTTTAGGTTGCATTACTTCTGGTTGGACAATGGTGCGGATTGGCGGTCGTGGTTCAATTAATTAGCTCAAATTGAACAATTTTCCGTGGAAGTTCACTCCATGTGTTGTGATCGCTGAACGTAACAACTGCAATGCTCTCGTGAACGAGCTCGCCAGTGCTCAGTTTTGCTGCCTAAGTCGCATCAAATTTATGTCGCTACTTCAATTAGCGAAGTTTTAATGGGGCACTCATGAGCTACGTCGTTCGAGCTTCTCATTAGAGCTCTTTTCGACCGTGTGGTGTTTTGCTGCTGCCGACGACAGCCCAAGTTTTCAATATGCATTCACTGCTGTTTCCCCTGGTAGTGTTGATGATGCTACTGCTGCTGCTGCGTGTTGCTGCTGCTGCTGCCGCGTGTTGCTGGCGCTCCTAGCGAATGCCTTCTAGCCCTTCAGTTTTTGCTTGTGATGATGTTGCTGCTTTTTAATAAGAATCTTCGCAAGTTTGTCGATTGCATTTGCCTAGTCCACTGTTTTACATCATGCCAAGGTGTATCGGCGTAGCTATCAAAAAGTTTAAATTACACTTTTTTAGTCTCAAAATTAATTTTAGGTAGGCATTATATCTACGCACAAACGTATACTCACCTACGATTGTTTAGACATCCCAAGTCAAAACTTTATGCCAAAATTTATGTATGAGTAAAGTATTGTGCATTTTATTTAAAAATGTGCGAAAAATTGTCCTTTGTAATAAAAGACGGTGAATTACATGCTACGTCGAGTACTATATTGATTTAAAATATAAAAATTTAAGGATAATTCCTCTATTCATGTAAGTTTTCTTTAAAAAGTAACGGTATCCTTTCTTTGGTTTCCCTGTTGTCCAACGATACAAGCGACCGACTTCAATACGCTCGTGTAAAATAGTGCGGTGTCATTTCGACATGACAAAGAAGCGATTTTGTCTGTACAGAAAACTGTGAATGATGCTCGCCGCCAAAAACATGTTGACTTTTTGGGAGCAATCTTCTTTCATTCTCGCGTCCGGGAATCGCACAGCAGCTGCTGTGCGTCGTGAAGTTTGCTTCATTCTGATATTTGTAAACAGGGAAGCAAAATCCGCTTGCTAACCACAATGTAGTCAGTGTTTTCGACGAATTTAAATTTGTTGGAAGTTTCTCAGTATTGATTAGTCGATCATTTTGGGTGCTTTTGCATGTGGGTTAAGTTAGCATCATGAGGCTTCTTTGTAAACTTTATGTTTTTAGAAAATTTCCTTGTTTCAACAATGATTCGGCACGTACAGAATATTTCATTCTCTTTTCAAGTCCAAGTAAACATTTTCCGATGCACAGCGATGAGTAGGTCTTTCGTCAACCAATCAATGATCGCATAAGGACCTTGTATGCGGGCTCCTGTAAATCGACACTCGTGGAAAAGCCGTACCACATTAGAGTCCGAGCTTACAAAGTCAGGAAAGCAGCCTTGTGCAATCCGAAGCTCGCCAGAGTGAAGCGTTGGAATCTGGCCTCAGGTGTGCTACGCATGGAGGGCCATGTGTAGAATCGTTTGTCGCAGCCGCTTCCCCGGGCCGAGTCTCTTCATTTCCGCATGTCCATTCACTTACAAAGTTTGTTTCCTGCTGCCCAACTTGCAGAATTTTTTGCACGCCATTTTCAGACTTGTTTCCCTTCGTCGTGAACTCAGCCGCGGAACTTCCTCAATTTTTTTTCGCTCGCGAATGGTTTTTACGTGATCCGCTCCATGGGAATGTCTTCAGTTCTTTATTGAAACCTTTTGTTTTTTGGTGCATCTCAATTTGTATACGTAGAGCAAGATGGACGTTTATTTATGGCTTTTCAAACGCAATAGAAAGAGAAGAAACTTCTTTCTTTGAAAGGATATGATTTTTGGATTTGGTTGTCGGTGTGAAGATATTCAGAACAACACTGGCAAATTTCGTGCACTCAAGTGACAGTGGCTTCAATTACGACTCATATCTTTAATTCCACAAAAATTATTGCAGGTTTGAAATAGGAAGGATTTCATTAGTAAAATTGGTATCTTGCTTCTGCAAGCATATTTCTTAAGCAATAGGGAAATTCTTCTCGAATTTATCTCGAAATTCTGTTGTCGAATGGTACTTACGCAAGAGTTAATAAATACTCTAAATTTTCACTTCTTCCCTAAATAAAGCATTCGTGGTAAATATTTTAAAAGCGTTAAAACCAATGTGTGGAGAAACCAGTTTAATAGGCCTGTATATAATTTTGCAAATATGTAATACCGTAATGGCAGATAGGATTTGAGGGAATAAATGAGTCATCCTGTAAAAACTCGAATGAAGTCACCTCACCAGGATGATCTGTAATGATGGGGCACCATCGGAGAGTTGAAAGTGCGGCATCAACGTCGTAGTAGGCAGGAGCACAGCATGATAGTCGTTTAAAATTGCCCTTGTTTTTGTATATATTTTCATGATGAAATCAACTCCGGCAGTGTATCTCTGCTGGACTTCATCATCTTTCGAACAAAATTTTCAGCTGTATTCAGGAAAAACTCAACAGTATACATTTTTCGAATGGCATTCATTGCTCTGTATTAAGCTATAAAATGAAAAGTACACATTTTTACTGTCCAGCATAGCGAAAACGCAGACGGACGCTTTATTTGCAAAATTAGGTGCCCTCTTTGCTGATCTGTGTCACTCATTGCGCTGGAACACACGTCGTTAGGCACCACAACAGACATGAAAGTAAATGATAATAGTCACATACGAAAGGATAAAGCATTACCGTATAACGAGGACTTCCTGCGATCTCTTCTTCCATTGGGATGACTCAGTCAGATCAGAAACGTTCTATTCTTTTTGTTGGAGGAAATAGGATGTATCTTACCCACTTCTTTCTCATTAACTCTTAATTGTATTCAAATGTAATTCAATTTTGAGGTTTCATAATTAATTTCTTGATAACACTGCCCTATTAAATTCCAGGATATGTACGTTTTAAGATTTTCCTCGCATCATTTTTACACAAGTAAAAAAAATGGTTTCACTCTATGGAATCGTCTACTCGTGCCTGAGCGATGCTAACGGGGCCTCGCCGTCACCGTGAACCTCAACTAATACGTAAAGCTTAACTAGTTCATGAACTTTTACTAGTACATAAACCTTAACTAGTTCATGAACCTTAACTATGTAGTTCATTGTCAAGGCAGCGAATTGAGCTGCACTTCAGGGGGGGAGTATTCCAATTAGCACTAATTTGATTGTTTTTTTTTTGTCACCAGAAAACCTTCTCGTTAATCTAATGACAAGAAAGAAACGCTTTCTCTGTTTGCTATTCTTCTATGTCAACGAAATGAAACTAATGAACGTACAACAGAACAGGTGTATTGAGAATTATTTTGGGAAACGTGTTGAAACCGCCTGCTTAAGCTAAATTCTTTACTTTAGTTAATGTTTTGTCCTGAAGAAATGCGCTCTTACTTCTATATTTTTGCAAGTAATAACAGTGAGAGGAAATATAATAATATGTAATAATAACACATAATAATAACACATAACTGCTTATTCTAAGGGGTATTTGGGATTGTTATGTGACGATACAACCCTACCGAGTGCATTGAAGCGCACAGCACGTTTGTGCATCATTGAAACTTGGTTCTCTTTAGTAGTAGGCAGTATTCTTGAGCATCTTTTGGATAGCAGTATATTTACAAGGTAAAGTGTCTGCCAGAATACCTAGGGGAATGTGCATTAAGGAAAACCTTGAACAATAGACGCGTAGAATCACAGATTTTTTACAGCCATTTGTGAGGCATAGTTTTTTCCTCCATCGTGTTTTTCTATTGTGAGAGTAGTCGATGTATTGACCACCTATAAGGGTGCCTGCCTCCTTTATTGGTTCGTGCTCTTACGTCTGCATTTTTGCGGCGTTACGCCTTCGGAACGCTCACTGTGTTTCTTGCACCTGCATTACGAGTTCCGCAGCTGGAATTGTACTCCTTTTGTGATTTGAAGTTCATTGTTTGTTTTTCACCGTGATAATCACATCTGACAGCCCTGACAGTGATTGAGCCCAGGATAAATGAATAACCTATTTTATGTATTGTGATTAGCGGTGACTTTTATCCTATTCAGATAATGTGGCTTAAAGTCTTCTCCTGCTTTAATGGGATTTTTCTCTAATTTTAAACAAATCTGCGCACCTGTGCTTCGTCAGGTCATGTTATTGCATTGATTTTGGATTTGCTGCAGTACATGCCTATACCACCTTGAATTGCGCTCACTCGAGATCAATACCAAGCAGGGACAGGACGGCAATCGACTTCATCCAAAAGTTGCCGTCATCGACTGGTGAATGAATGTATACTAACTGGAACTCTTAGACGAAGTGCTTCACCGATTTCTAACGTTGCAGCATTTCATTTCTTTCTTGATATTCTCGATATCATTGTTTCCGAGTGGTGTTTCACTGAATGCTTACTGTATGTATATCACTCGCTCTACAGGAATTATTTTTTGATTCGTATCGAATTCGTCTAGTTGTGCATCGAAACAAATTCCATTATCCATGGAAGTTCTGTGCTTCGAATAAACGGAAGCATTCGGACATCCCCTGTAACTAATCAAACTTTGGTATTACGAGCATATTTCCTTTGCCATTTAGACGGTCAAACATGGGCTCTTGTTTACATGTAGCCTTTCAATGACATGAGGAACATACTTCCTGCATGTGAAGGCGGTAAAGCACAGGTTCCTGCCTGCATAGGACCTGTCAGTAGCATAAGGAGCGTGTCGCGTCCTCTCTACGACGTCTCCAGGCTTCCTAATTACTCGGTGAGCTGCTAAGCCTGCCTCTGCAGGAAGGATTGCTCTGTCATCAGTCTCAGCTCCGCCTGATGGAGTCTTCGCCTTTCCAAACTTGGCTCCAAAACAGGGCTTATTTTATTTACTCTCTAGTATTCAATTTACGCTCAGGGTCGGGCCCGAAAATCATTAGTCATCGAAAAGTCTTTAGAATGAGTTCAATTCCTAACCTAAAATTTGGTGATTTCGCTTCACTTGTTTAATTTTGTGTTAGGAGGAGTGGCAAGTCATTTCGATAGTCCAAAGAATTTCTGGCTCGGTAATTAACACCTGTCAAAAACATGATTCAATTGAATTTATTTAATCATATATATTTTGATTTCCGAGCGATGCTAGTTGTTATTAAAGTGCGTGTGATGTGAAGTGTTTGAACATTTACGATGAGTTGTTTGGGATTTATTGCCTCGTTTGCAATGAATGTCCCCTCGTG
>VOMN01066946.1:0-13676 GCA_014899125.1 Orchestia grillus | reverse complement strand
TCAGGATCATCAAGACAATCAACTTTCAAGCTCACTTACTTTTTGTTGCCCTTCGGAGTCGCAGGAATATCGAAGCGATCAAAGAATTCCAATCGAACTCTTTCCAAGTTCTGAGAATCTTGAAGCCCGTATATGAAGTACCTGGGGACACAAAATGTGCTCGTTTCTTGACCACCCATATTGAACAAATGTGGGAGTATTATATGTAGCAAAAATCAATGATGCGATCATCCAAATCTGGCTAAGCCAGCCACCAGCAGTCCGATCGAATACAGAATATTCAAATTTCTGTCTTCCGCCACAACGAATTTTTCATCAACCCACGGGAATAGAAATTTCCTCGCTAGCGAATTTCAAATAAATTTTACAAAGCAGTATAAAGCTTTTGTATGTGTGTCTACACACGAGACAAACACATCCCTGTCTCTGTAGCTAGTAGGCGGAAGAAGGAACTGGAGTCACAGCACTCACAGATGTTATTCGAGACAGTAATGACATAAAGGCAAAAAGTTTAACCTACCCACTTTCATTAGCGTATCACCAGAGTGAAAGAAAAAGGATCGGGAGCAATAATAATGACATTTACGATAGCAAAACAGCGAATAATCTCGTCCTGGACCCTCCCAAGCTGGACTGCAGATGTAAGTTGCATGAGCGAGAGCTGATTAGCATACGAAAAGTAACCAAAAGGGCAATTCCATAGCTAACAAAAGCATCTGAACATTAATCAGACTCGCCCCCGTAACAGCATTCGAAGTAGTCGTATGGACTGGGATATCAGCACCCGAAATAGACCTTACATCAGCACCGGCGTTAGCCAGGCCTCTGGGCGGTAAGTCATTAGTTGGTCACAAACATCGGTTTAATCATACTTTCACGATAGTGAATTATGCCCTAAAGGATGAAGAAAAGAACGTACCTGCAAACAATATTGGGCAGGTACAAGAAGGGATAATTGGGGCTGAACACCGTGCCGTTGCTCGTACGCTTGCTCAGAATACGCTGGTCGCACTCGGTGCCACGGATGTGCTCAGCGTCGTTTTTGTTGATGAAGTCTGAAGAGAACAATTACACGGTACTTTTAGCTTGCTCACCTACTGAAATTCGAAAAATATTATAACCTTTAGTAATTATTACTGCAATACCCAAAGAAGATACTAAAATAAAAAAAGGCTGCGTCTAGCATTTGCAGCAGATGGGGTTGTATGAGAGGCCAGCAGGCGGAGTCAGCCCATGCGAGACAGGCTGGCCGGCTGCCCCTGGACCGAGCGGCTCCGCGCTCCAGCAGGCAGCTCGCTTGGCTGCTGCCGGGGGATTGAGGGCCAAGAAAAATGTTACCAGCCTGCAAACTCAATCGATGAAAAGCTTGAACCTACAATACAATTTTAAGTAATTTGCATTCCTGAAAAAATGATAGAAGAAGTTAAATTTATATGATTGTTAATATACTCAGCCATATTTTGTTCATTCATAGGTATGAATTTTTCATTTTCAAATAGACACTTTCTACTGTGTCGTCTCAGAGACTCTTTACCCCTCAGATTTGTTTCTCCCTTACATCAAGGGGGAAAGTGTGTGTTTCAAGGAAGGAAAGTCAAGCATGTGTGTTGCCCCCTATGAAGATTTGTCGCTACGTGCTGCCCAGCGCATTCACAGGAGCCTTTCCAGGGCCCTCGAAATCGTGCCTTTATGTACATTATCCGTATTTCTTCAGTGCTAAGGAGTACAGGGGCCAGATCAATAACCTGTTGATTTGCTCGAATCTCAAACTGCTATAGATAAGGAAAACATCTTCAAATGAAATAAGTTAGATATTACGTTGAGAAGATGTGTCATAGCTCTTCTGGAATGTTTAAGATATCAAAAACAAAATTTTGAAAGCCTTTCAAATAAAAACTCTACATGTAAAGTATTCAGTTAAGACCCACCGTTGAAATGAACGGAAAATTGGTCTTTATTTGTTAAATGCAAATATTTTGAAGGTTCAGTCAGAGACTGCAACTTTAAACTGGTCTTCTAGTGAACAGGGAGGCCACATATCCAGCACCGAGCAGCAAATGAGAACAAGCTTCCAAAGATATTTAGTAGAAATTCAGAGACTGGTAACGCTGAAACGACCATTAATGAGTAACCGGGTGCAAACCCGTTAAAAGCCGCTTTTGCGTCGAAGATGGGTAGGCCTTCGATGGATCTTCTAAATTCCTGTAGATGCGAAGTACAATGGAAACAAGAAATTTAGGCTGTGGCCATAGTTTTCCCGCCCTCTATGAAGTAATTTGCTTACTCTTTGTTATGAATGATTGAAGAACTTCTGCTGAAAATTGTTTAATTTTCCCAAGCTTACTCTATTTAACTCAAACAGTGTAATTCCTGCTTTGTAATTCCAGACTCATTACATGCTCCTGTCACCTTGCATGCATTCATCTCAAATTATTAGCCTATGTGTGAGATGATCCCTGTTCGTGCGCAGTGTGCTCACGGGGCTGTCGTTCCGCTGCCGAGTCCAGAGCTCTTGTCCCATTTTTGCACCCACATGCACTTCTGCACTTGGATTAGTTTCAGCGATCACCTTCACTTTAGGTTCTCAAATGAGCTCATTTATCTCTTCATAACTTCTCCGGACATAGAACTGTTAACGCTAGCCCTCAACTGCACGTCCCGTTATTCCCTTATTGCATGTTAGTTTGGGCTCTTTGGCAACCTATAGCATTTTTCCTTACAATGATAACTCCTCGCATGAGTTGATAAGGTAATTAAATGTGAGGATTCTTTTCCGTAGACTAATATGGTGCAATCTATAATACTTATAAGCCTTCGAAAGAAAAATGAAAATCTAAATGAATGAAGGCTTAAATGGATGAGAAGTGAAGACTAAAATTATGTAATGTGACTTTCTGCGAGATAGGCAAGGTAGAGAACACTTCTTGGCAATTAATAAATGTGGTTTGTTTTCAGCAACATACTCTGAACCATTTCTATGCTCTGAAGACTGTGCAGGAAGAATGAAAAGCTGATGATTTTATGCATCTAGAATGGGATACATAAAAATTTAACACGCTATCAGGTGCACGCTATTACATTATAGAGGCTGAAAGTGTGAGCCTCTAATGATGCTCATTCTGTAAACTTTAAAACTCACTCCGTAACATTGACGCGTCAAAATCTCTATACACATATCATACACGTCGATCGTGTGCATTTTTGCGGACGTGTCGACTTTACGTATCAGTGCTACTATGACCTTTTTTGCTGCATCAAATAACTCAAATTTCGGTAAAATTGAGTTGATGCTAGACTGCATTTCCATAAAGAGACCGTAGTAAGTTAAAAACACTGAGAACAGTAGCGACTTAAATCGATCATTAAACCTCACAGAGTGAATTTCTAAGTTATTTCGTAATTTGAACGGGAGAACGGGAAAACGGGAGAGCAGCTTTTGGGACAGAAGTTTGTTTTTCGAAGTACGAATGGTAACAAACTATTGGGGAATGATCTTGGCGAAAATCAATGCCTAACCGTTTTTGCAGCTCCATTGATTTATTCTAGCGTCTTCATAGAAATTAATAATCAGAATATCTGCTGCCTGACAATGTGCGTATTGAAATATATTCTCGAATTGAAGGTGATGACTCAATACATACAAAATTTTCAGGAAACAGAAGTTAGAATGTAATTCTTAAAGCTGCCCTGGCCAGCTCACGCTTCACCGTCGACAGCAAAGCACAGGTATGACGCAAATACTACGTCATATTGACAAGGAATACATGGGTTTCATGTAAGGAAAATTATGTATAAATCATTTGAGCTACAATGTGACATGTTAAACGGGTTCTTGACCATCTCGGACAAAGAGAAAACAGGCTGGAGAAGTTCGGTCTAAGAACTACAGGGCCTGAGTGGCGTGGTTTTCAGCTCCAGAATAAGTGATTGAATTGCAATCGTGTTGGTGGGGAAAATGATGAGCGAGGAAACATGAGGCGTAAAGTCACCCCGAATCGCGCATTGAATGAAGTCAGTGTTTTTCTACT
This sequence comes from Orchestia grillus, assembly GCA_014899125.1. Classification (NCBI taxonomy): domain Eukaryota; kingdom Metazoa; phylum Arthropoda; class Malacostraca; order Amphipoda; family Talitridae; genus Orchestia; species Orchestia grillus. The sequence goes on along the minus strand of VOMN01066946.1, from coordinate 9,648 downwards.
TAGCCCAATTGAAAAAAAATTACCTTAACACCAAAAACTTGAGGAAATCCGACATTGCCACAACTCAAAGCAGTCTGAGTAGGACGCTAAGGTTATTCATGTATGATTCAGGCCACGACTTAAAAAAGCGTTGATCAAAAAATATTCACAGTAAAAAAGAAACATAAACTGAAGGAATAATATTTTTCGTCAAGTGCAATGGGTACAATAAATATCCGATACATGGTCGAAAGTTCCAGCTTATTAACTCGATCTTTGTCTCGTCAGATCATAATACAGGGTCCCAAAACTTGTGGGCGACTCTAAATGAATCTCAACAAAATTGTTTTCAACAAAGTGTTTTTTTTGTGTACGAGACCAGAATCCCTCGTTCTTAAGAGCTGTTCCACTTGTGGTTTTGCATACATTTGACCCAGTCACCTCTAAAGCATTTGAAGTTTACATCGGGACTCGAGGATTCTTCTTTGCCTTCCGGACTACACTCAAATGTTCAGGCGCACGGTTAGTAATCTTAAGATGGACGTCCTCAGCGTGATCAACTTGCAGCGGACTGAAATGCAAGAACCGGCGAATCGTGTCATCATTTTATTGAGATAGGTATTTTTAGCATCGATGAAATTTCACCATAGAGAGAACTTTTATATAACTGAACAATTTCATCTCTGGCCCCTTCAGATAATTCTCTAGCTTTTGCCATATTGGAATTAGGATGTTAAACGATTGCCTTATTGCAGCTCTCTGACACTGGCTGAGGTACACTGTTGTACGTGGACATTATTTTTCTGGAAAATTCTGCAGCATCCTTATCCCGTAGCCAACCCTGGAATGTTGGATTACTATTTATTATTTATTTATAACTAACTTCGTTGGTATGTTGGATACTCTTTGAGGCGATGATGTAAGATCTTGGTCGATGTCACATCAATGCTTCACTCTATGTGTACTCATACAGCAATTTAGTATTCAGCGTATAAAATGTATGATGTTCAATTTTCAGTCGCTTTGCTATTATGTTACTCAAAGAAACTTTTGGCCGCGCCTCGGATACTTCTTGCATCCACTAAAAATGTCAAGTGTATTTCCTGCACAATTAGTCCCGTCCGATAGGGAAAATTTAATAAGGGCTATCGTCAAGTTCACTCCTTTAGAAAGCCAGCTCACTGGATACTATTCGCCAAAGTATATTTACTTTAAAACGTTCAGCTGAAAGAGATTTATTCTTGATCTATGTTACAATGAGACCCTTGTGTGTCACACTCTTCACGATTACAAAGGAGAAATTTTATTCTTAGTGTTACATAGAAGAAAATTCAGTTCTAGTTCAATGAAACTATTCTATTTCTCGAATATCACCCAGTGTTTCGCAAAGTATTGACATAAACTAATGAAAATGACCTAAACTACTGTAAATGTACACGATGACATAAACTTATGCTGTGACAGTTGTTTATACGGGGTGACGCAACAAAAGGAAACCCATTTTTGAATTAGTGTATTTTACGAACTATTAGTGCTAGGCCTTTTTCCGGATAACTGTGTGATACGTTGACATTTTGAGCATATTTGTTTTGAATTTCATGAGGATACCTTAACAATTGAGAATTTGACAGCACATCCAAATTCGAAACATTTCGCACAAATGTCTATAATAGTAATTTTGACAGGTACTGAAATCTTATCCTGTAATAGTATGCTTAATAGTACACGGTAGAAGGTAAACTCAAAAATACTGAAGAAACCGAAAATTAACAGAGATACAAAATTTTAAAAAATATATTTTTTCTCTTCTCTCTTCACGGGCATTTGACTTTACTCAATTTTACATTTGGCGACTAACCCTGACGGAGGTAGCAAACCTCGATACAATTCCGATAAAGAAACGCATATCGCTGCGTTTGATGCAGCAGTAATGAAGTACGTCACTACACCTGCATAAAAAAGAAATCTATTCAGTGTTTGTTAAGATCTTTTGAAGAAGACTGTTCAAAAACCTCATTTTGATAATTGCCATACCTCGGTTTCCATTAGAGTGCCACATAGAATTTGAAACTCTAAGTGGTGCCTTGGAAAACGTCTTACAAAGAACGTATTTTTTTTAAGCAATCACCGAAAGTCATGCAAGATCTACCGAGTCACTTCAAGTAAGTAAGGGCTAAATATTATAGTGCGCTATTGATAATTCACAAGAAAAAATGAGCCACGAAAACCTGCATGTCACATTCGGCGAGGGTTTTATTTATGGAAGAGACGTGAGGGGAGTTCGGGAAGACGACGGTCAGCGGTGAGACAGATGGGGCCGTTCGGAGGTCTTTTTACGCCTGCGCTGCTGCTGCCTGCGCCTTAATGCCTGGCTCTGGCCTCTCCACAGCCGACAAGTTAAGGAAAATCTGAGTCTCTTTGAATGAGTAGTCCTCTTTGTGTGCAGCAAAATAAGATATGCAGGTCTTTTTTTTAATTTTCGTCCCCCTCGTTACGAAAGACTGTCAGTATTACCCACTTGGCGCATTGGAAGATTACAGCTCTTTTTTGCATACGTCCATCCCCATCTATAAACAACACGTACGCAATGCAAAATATGTCCGCTTAATTGTAGTCATCAATCAAAGGAGATTGTAATTTCAAAACCTGATCGTGGAATTTCGCTTGAAATTCAACCCGCATCCTATTATAATAATCGCAAATAATCGTATCACAAGTTAACAATCATTCAGCTAAATTTATTTCATGATCTTAAAAATGTTGCCGCTTTAAAAAGATGAGGTAATAATAAGTAAATCTGTATACTAGCATATATGAAAACTTTTTGGAACTTTTGTTTCAGGCTCATGACTTCATCGACGGCACGAGCTCGAATGGCTTGCGTGGTGCACGATGACGATGATAGGTTTGTGTGATGGATGAGGATGATGATAGGCTTGCGTGATGGATGATGACGATGATAGGCTTGCGTGATGGATGGTGTCGATGATAGGCTTGAGTGATGGATGACGCAAGCGTACAAGTCGAAGGCTATGCGCGTCCAATTTGTGCTGTGTTGTGTGGGTTAACTCCATACACCAGTTCTTGTGCCATTGATACACCCGAAATATTTTTAATTCTCCATTATAATGGGCTTCATCATTTACTAGTATACCCATCCCATTCATAATGATAGTAAATCCAATATATTGGTGAGATTTTGTAAATTGGTTTAAGTAATGTATACTGATCTACAAGTTAAACATTGGCCCGTTGGCTTATCGTCATATAAAACTCGAAGGGCAACTTTTGAGAGAGCGTATTTGCCATCGGTTCCGTGCATATCTTAAATAGCCATACGTCTCTGACTGTGACTAAACAATATCTCATATCATTATTTCATTAATGACCATACTCCAAAGGATCATTATTTCATTAAATTTAAATGAATATTTTCAGCACCAAGCGAATCCCCTAGAAAAGGAAATTTTTGCATCTCTGTCACGGGCTGCTGGCCTCGTGCGCCACGTGCGACCCTGCAGACCAGGAGTGCGCTCCCCAGCATGGGAACCCTTCAACTTTCTCCTCTCTAATTCCTCCAGTCGTAAGAGGGAAGAAATACAGAAATAAACAAACATATTTTAGCACAACGAAGTGCGAAACAAATCTTATTGAATGCTGAATTGTACACAATTTATAAGAGCAATCAAAACGATGGTGCAGTTGTAAATTTTATTGTTTATTTTGACTGTAAAGGTACACTACTTGAAGGCTATCAACTCAAACAGTCACGGAGAGTAATCATTGAAGTGTCATTATTCAATGCTTAAGTGAAATTACACTTACTATCTCTCTCAAAATTATGGTAGAGAGCGTGGATTGGCAGTAGAGAATTGGAAGGTCGGACATCCTCAATTCTGTGGAACTGAGGAGCCTTTGCGCGAGCACATTTGGGGAGACTCATTTTCTGGGGGCAGCTAAGGATGAAACGAGCGTTGCTAATTTAAATAAAATCTATTTTTTGTGATTACGAGGCTCATGTATTGAAATTGAGAAATCTTAGCATGAAACAGTACAATTAATAGCATGATATGAATGTCAAGTTGAAACATATGTATAATAAATTATGAATAAACTCTGCAGAAGCCTCACTATTTTTACTATTTATTAATTAGTTTAAGGCCCCCTAGCTACATCAAAGGCGATCTCAAGAAAGGGAATGCAGAACCTATGCACAGGTGTGTTCCCACTCAGGTTTCCCTGTGCATAGAAACAGCCAGTTAAGAAGAGGAAGAAAATATAAAAAATGATCAGCAAAGAAGGCATGAAAACGGAAAGAAGAAAAATGTGCACGAGAAACAGAAGTCTCGGAAGCCTAGCTGGAACTGAGGTGACTGGTGCGACAGTATCCCTTGGGGACGCCAGTCCCCGTAGCAAAGGATAGACAAAACTAACTAACCAAGCCTTATCACCTGGGGAATGCCCTATGCCACCTGAAGGGAGAAAAGACTTACTGTACAATCTTGAAATAATTAATGAACAATTTCATACACTGTATGTGTCCTGGATTATTTGACTAATTTGTATTTTATTCTGTAATAGATTTATCATTTCAAACTAATTTACTGAACTTGACTTTGTTTTGAACTTTGTTACAAATAAGTATTACATAAAATTTTGAATTTTAATTTCAACTATTTTTACAAAAATTGGCACATTTTAAAATAAACTGCAAGTTTCATTCTGTTTCTCTAATTCTTTTTCCGAGTTGACGGAAGCCCATCGTTTTACAGTCTGTAGAACGCAAAAACGGTGCTCGTTCTCTGCGAGAAATGCGACAGCCTGTTACATGCGTTCCAGATGACTTCAATTTTTTGTTTTTAGAAAGTTAAATTTGTTGTTCACCAGAAGTCCGAAAATTAAATCACAAGTTGTGAACGTGAATCTTTTTATAGGATTTAGGTTACTTCTGAGGCATAGGCTATTTTTGAAAGCGTGGGTCAAGGTAACTTACTTCGGAAAAGTGTGCAAAGTTGTAAAATTACAGCGGGTTATAGGCCAGACAAGTTATAGGCGGTTAGCAATGATGGCTGGAGTACAAATAAATTATTTTCATTCTGAATCTAAAAATATAGATGTTACTAATAAGATGCGTGGCGTCGTACATCATGTATCGCATAATTATCTTTATTTTATTTTTCGAAGTATAAAATACATTCTCAACCTACGTGTATTAGTCGATACTTTACGCGATGAATCTCTAAGGCGAACGCAATTTTACCCAGTGAGGTAAAATGGTTGCAGACTCGCTTCAATTCTCAGCGAGTGTAGAAAAAGTTACGTTCCTGATTTGGCAAAACAATTACGCAATAACCGAATAAGATACAGATAATCTATTACGGAAAGAATAATAAGATACAGGAAATCAATTACGGAAAGAATAATAAGACACAGAAAATCAATTGCGCAAAGAATAATAAGATACAGGAAATCAATTACGGAAAGAATAATAAGATACAGAAAATCAATTACGCAAAGAATAATAATATACAGAAAATCACTTACGCAAGGACTAGTAAGATACAGAAAATTAATTGTGCAAAGACTAATAAGATACAGAAAATCAATTACGCAAAGAATAATCAGATACAGAAAATCAATTACGTAAAGACTAATAAGATACAGGAAATCAATTACGTAATGAATAATAATGTACCGAAAATCACTTACGCAAGGACTAATAAGATACAGAAAATTAATTACGCAAAGAATAATAAGATACAGAAAATCAATTACGCAAAAAATAATATGATGCAGAAAAACAATTATGCGAAGAATAATAAGATACAGGAAATCACTTACGTAAGGACTAATAAGATACAGAAAATCAATTACACAAGGACTAATGAGATTCAGAAATACGCTTCGTGGTAAATGAAAACTGAGTAATCTTGTGAACATACTCGTGAAAGTTATTATTTACATCATGTATTAGTATTTAACAATAATCATGTTAAATAATAATAAAAAATTAAGAATTAAAGCAGCGTAGAGGGATTTTACGATACAGTAAGCAAGAAATATGGACACCCATTAGATATATGATTGTTCTTTCTCCTACAAATAATATTGTTAGTTGATGAGTATATTCTTTTCCATTAAAAACTCCTGCACTTTATCTTCAAATTTCAATCTGCAACATGTTAATTAGAAAGATTTTTACGCTTTTTAGGAAGGAAAGTGGAAGTAAATTTAGTGATTCTTCGTACGTTTTAAACTCAACGGCATGCCACTAGGACGTAGATAGAAAAACGTTGCTAATCTATTTAATTTACGACGGCAGTAGTGATTGTCCAAAAGGTAAAGAGCGTCAGAATTAGAGGAGTTATGCAGAATTTAGTAGTAGTATTCAAGAGTGCATAGCATGGTATACTTTTCACCATCAAAAGGAGCAAATGGTTGGGATTGCTCGACGATGACGCCAGATTGCGCTTCATAATTTAAGTCGCCTACTGAACTGATAAGTTACGTAACAGCACGGGTGTTCGAACCCTAGCTCAAACTCTTGTAAAAATTCATTTACGGAACAATCAGCTTCGTTTTCAATTAGCATCACTTAGCTGACAGTTTGAGTCGAAAGTTCAAGGTATGTAATTCATGAACACAATTATACATATGTACAAGACGTAGAGTACACCTTTTCGAACGCCAAAAAATTCTTCAGTACGGAGCATATTAGTCAATGTTGTTTACATCTAAACTTACGCACAGGCAATTCTCTTCATTTGAGACATAAAGTTCAAGAGGCTCTAAATTCATACGAAAGTTTTTACACGTGACTCATAGCCTGCGTTTACCAACAAATCAGGGTCCGGGAAGGTTATCATTATATTATATAAAGTTACCGTTACCGAAAACATGGTCGAAATTTTAGATATTTACTTGATATTTTTTAAGTTGATATACCAACTTGTGATGAGTTTTGCAATATTCTGTATTCATCTGAAAATGGGTTAGCAGATTCGGACTCGTCGTTGATAAAACTGAAAGAAACATTAAATATGTCGTCGATCACGTTAGCAAATCAATGAGACCGCTACTGGAAAGACTTAACAGCGGAAAGACCTCACAAGCTCAAATTCTGGTGGGTGAGCTAAATTTTCAGTTCTGTGATCCGCTTACCTCTCAATGAATTAAATTCAAAGTAACTTTGCACAGCAGTTATTCTTAAATTTCTGGATCATTCACGACCACACTTCTAAATACTCTTCAATCTTCGCAAACAAAAATTTCGAGACTTTGGTAACATACCTGCTCGTAATTTTGCTCATTTCTTCTTTTTCTAACGAAACTTTATACCTGCTTCTTTTGAATTTTTAACAAAGCTTAGCAAATCAATTCGCATGGCATGAGCAAAACTTGCCATTTTTTCGGTGAAAATCGCCTTCTAAATCAAACGAGATTGCTCCTAAATAGGGTGCCAGCATCCACTCCCCAAAAGTGCAAGCTACTGGCCAGGAACTCGCGTCTCAAAGGGTAATGAGATCAATCTGCCCAGAGAGCAGTTCTCTCATGCATGCACCCCGAGCCAGGCAGGGAAGAAAGACCATCAGGTAAGCTGTTCGCAGTCAGAATATTGATTAGCAAACTCAGGTCGTTCTTTGGCGCACAAAGTGGAAGTGCTTAAATTATTTCTGTAACGCCAATAAGCTGAAATCGCGTCTCTTTTTTCCTCAGTCTTTCACACTAAGACACTGCAGTGTACACTGAATTAACTGTTACTTCTGAAAATACTCGTGTGAATAAAGGCTAGGAGCTTTTCAACGGCATTCGGGGACTATCAATCAAATGGATCGCGATTCAGCAAAGTTGAGATAGTTCAAAATTTTGCTTGGAATTTCTTCATTCTTCACAACTTAGCTGAAAATGAACATTGAATCGCATGCAAAATTCTGATTAGGGAGCCTGCGATGAAAAAGGATTTGAAAAAATTAAATCTCTTGGAAATAGCTAACAAGAAAGACTCACTTAGCCTGAGGTAACTGTCCGAGATGTTGAAGATGCCCTGGAAGCCCCGGTTTTGGGTGTCCGCTATCCTGTAGAGTGTGCTGAAGGTGACGAGCACCGAACTGCCGCTGCTGAACACCACCAGGTTACGCTGCTGCCCGCAGTAGGTCCCGATCAGAGGAGAGAAACTGTCAGCTCCGTCGAACATCTTCACGTGGTCGAAAGGACAGCTGTAAGGAAAATAACGGTCTGGCATTAAACTTTCAATTGGAGCCTCAGAACGCGAGATGCAAAAAAACACGGTTGGTTAAGTAATGGTGAGGTCTACAGTTGGCAATCAGTTATGCAATCTCGTAAGACATTTTTAATCAATTCAAAGAAGAGAAAATGACTGTCCTAAATGATTGCTCCGCTCACATATAAAGTTATTTTCAATTTTATCGTACACAATATAGTAGAGATACAGTGGTACAATCGGAGCCATTGTAAAATATGCAGCATATTTCACAGCATTTTAGGTTCCTGTTCAAGTGACAATATTTTCTTTGATAAAAGAGACACAACAGAGCAGGCTTTTTCCATGAAAGCGGCCTACACAGCAGAGGCTAGCACAGCAAAAATGTGGGAACGGATTATTTTATGGCGAACAAAGGCTAACGGCTCGAAAAAAAAATTATGTTTGTGATCCAGTCTCGCTGCATAAAGCATGCCCTGCAAAAGTTTGCTCGAAGTTAAGGGATCGCCAGGCGACAGGAGTCGATATGGTCTCTATCGACCCTGACTACGCAAACCTTCTCACATCTCGCCAGGTCACCGGCCTCTTCTGCCCTGCCTCCATACGCTGCTCACGCAAGCCTACGCTTGGCTGTGTCTATAATGAGCTGTATTATATGATCATTCTAATTAAATGCTAGGAATATAATTTCTCTTACTAATTTATGATTCCAGAGCAAAAGACGCAAAATTTATCATTTACAGCTCAGATTTGATGAACCGTAAAAAACCGTGTCTTTTTCGAAAAGGAGTCGTACAATTACGAGCCACTATTCTTCGTTAAGTTAACAACGCAAATGCTCGCGCTATTCATATGTTCCTTGCAGATAATAATGACAGACCTGAATAAAATCAAACTAAATCATATTCAAAGTATCAATTTGCCCTCTAGTTCAATACAACTGCGTCCAATAAAAAAAGTGTTGCCCAATAATCAAGTGTTGCAGATCGTCAATTTCCAAATGAGAATGAAGATAAAAGTAAATTATTAAATCGTTCATTTAAATAAATAAGCTGTCCTTCAAAATCAAGGTTTTCAGCGATTAAGTTGAAGTACTATTATGTTTTGGTCATTTCTAATGAAATGTAACAGAACAACAAGCTAGAAATTATATTTTATCGGGAAGGAGGATCAATTTTTTTGTGTATCGTTAGTACCACAAATTTTTATGAAACCAACCTTATCCATTAACAAACTGAAATTATTCTAGTTTCTGACAGATTACTTTTACTGCCACTGAAAATTATTACAAAATCATTCGACTTATTACGAGGCCAAATGTGTTTTCCTACTTGACATTAACCAACATTTTTCAAAAGCCGAAACGCGGTAATTTGTCAGTACCTATGTTCGCATTACGATGCAATGCACGTGCTAATTTAGCAGTACCTATGGTCATATTACGATAC
>VOMN01066937.1:0-12454 GCA_014899125.1 Orchestia grillus | reverse complement strand
ACATTGCAATAGTCGAGCCACCGAGGCCATAGCCGGCTACTGCTTCGAAGAGTTCATAGTAATAGTCCTTCTATTCGGAGGTGTCCTCGATCTCCATTAGATTCTTGTAAACCGAAATCAGAATTAGCAGGACAATCATAGAGACGGAGACCAACGTGAAGCCCATGACAACACCAGCCCTATATGCGCACTTAAAGGCAGCTCCTAAAGACTATGTGGCAGCGAGGGTTGTACGATAGTTAGAGAAGGTTGCGATCTTCATGCCAAATGCTCCACAAAACATGGATGTGATGGCGCCTGTGATGAAGGCGACAGTGGTGTACCAATGCTACATTCGGTCTACGCAGAACCAAACTATCGCTGCCATCAGAACGATGAATATCGAGCAAATCTTGTACTAAGCCGTAATGAAGGCAGATGCCCCGTTTCGAATGATCGCTCCAATCTCAACCACGCCCGGTCGCTCGGTCTTGAGAAGACGCTCCTCTGTGATCTGATTCTCGTCCTCTACTTGCATCTTGTTCAAAGCGGAATAGTTCATCCAGGCCCACACTAGCCCTGCGATTCCTGAAACGGTGATAAAGGCGACTAGAAGAAAGGCCATAGATTTGTGAATTTGTGTGTAAGATTATTATAAAATTCAACTAAAGGATAATTAAGTTAAAATGATAAAAGATTTTAAAGGTAGGCTTCAACTTTATTTTATCCAATTTATTTGTCTTTGAAATCATTAATCCATCCAAACAGTTAAAATAAATATTAAAATATCTTTTTGACCTTTTAACACCTCAAATCTATTTATCTCTTCTGAAAGGTCAATCATGAAAATAAGGGATAGGAAGCTAGAACGCATGAGAATTGGAAATTATTATTGGCCACTAAACTACACCCATGTAGCAGTGAGAGCAAATTTCGAAATATTGGTCTGTATTGATAATTTTTTTGGCATGCGGGATATAGTGGAAAACACTCATCAGAAGTTTGAAAAAAGGTATGTAGGCTTCTATTGATTTGTAAGGGCTGTTTTATCCTGAATTTTTAGAAGGTGCTAAGTACGACTTTATGATGGCACCCGAGACTTATCTGGGAATGAACTAAAATAATAAGGACTTAAGCATTCTTTTGACCAGAAACACCCATCTGTTGTTCCTGTCATTCACTGATAATTTTGTAAGTTACTTGAAAATTGAGCCAATTTGCACTTATATACACTTCAGAGCATATTGAATTAAATTTTCTCTTCTTTTCTTTGCTTTTTTAGAGTTTCCTTCACTTTTCATAAGTACTTAAGAGTATCTATTAAATAGCTGATCCATTGTCTATTCAGACTCGTACTCCTTCGAACTACAGCTCACATGGGCACAAATATAGCCTATTTGTGTATTGTATATGCATCTTTCAGGATATTTTCTAAGAAAGGAAAAAATAAAGTTTTCAGTCTAGCTTCCATCTGTCGGTATCAAGAAAAAATACTTTAATTGACTCTCGCTAAGCATCCCCATGATTCTAATTTGATAAGTTCTCTAACAGCATTCTATTTAGTTTAGGAATTTCTGAGCTAATCTAAAAAGCCATAGCCGAAGGCAACTTGTTGCTTTTCAAACTCTAATTTTAGGCTAGGTTGTGAGTAGTTAGCTTATTTAGATTTACAGCAAAAGTAGGGGCGATCTGAGTTTTAGGTGAATTAATGAGTGTTTTTAGACTTCATTAAATTTAGAGTATTTTGGAAGTTTTATTTTGAAGATTTATTTAATAAAATTATATAAATTTAAAGAGCTAAATTTGAAATTTCATTGAATTTTATTAATATTACAGATTTTCAAGAAACTTATTTCCATTTTGAATATTTAGAGTTGCCTTATTAACTTTCAAAAATATGGTGCTATTAAGTTCTGAAGAAATAAATAAGAAGTATTTGAGTTTTTTGGCATGGAGAGTGTAAGGAAACGGGAATCAGGCACTTTTTATTGTGTTTTTAATAAATTTGGCATTTAATAAATTATTGGAAGAACTTTTAACACTCTTATTTTTAAATATTTTAGTTCAGCGGAATCTCCGCAAAATCATATTTTATGCAAATCGAAAGTAGCTTTAGTTTTCTTTATAATTGAACACTCAAATGAATATATCACATGTTTTTGGAGCTCATGGAGCTTTCTGGATGACCTGTCACGGACATCAATAATGAGACTCAAAATTGTCAAACAAGAAAATAATTATAAAATGCCCTCAAAATCATGTATCTACTGATTTCAGACTCGGAAAGAGAAACTGTGCAGATTGGCTAAAGAAAAAAGTGGGTTAAAGCTGCGTGATTAAATAAAATTAGGCATAGTTAGTAATATAATTATTCTCAATCATTGATGCACTTTTTATAAGGGCGGCGGTATTCAAGAAGTAGTAAATTAATGTGGGAAGGCAGTGACGCTTCCAACTCGTAAGAATAGGTCTATAAGGAAAATGAAGACAACCAGAACTCTGACTGGCTCACAGATCTCTATGCTGCCAGGGATAGGCTTCTGAGCTTCATTGAAGATTTGGGAGACCGAAGGGAGATCGAGCTCAGAGAAGACGTAGCCATTCACTGTGAGGGCAGCATAAAAAGTGAACAGAATTACTAGCAGAATTTGAGCTCAGCCCAGATTTCTAATATAGTGAACATCCGCATTGAAAAGTACTAAATACTTAATTCTAGAATGATCAAAAACAAGCGAATCAAAAAGAACTGGAGCTAAGAGGATGTCAAGATACTCATCTGGCTGATTTCCAAATATTCAGATCTCAGCAACTATTCTAACATTGAAAAAGATATAGTAATCCGTATTTTAAATTTAGACTAATTAAGACTGGGAGTACATAGCCACTCTTATTCCTGGAGTCACGGCTGAGTCCTGCATGTTCAAGTGGCTTAGTCTCAAAAAGGTCAACTTGGCCACTAATAACTGGAGCGAGTCAGAGTCTATACTGTTGGGTAATATTGTCCGTTAGCAGTCCAAGTAAACGAGAAGACTCATCTAAATAAAGGATTGGAAAGCAGTGTCTCAGAAACTCTACAAGATGAACCTGTCTGAAGACAAAATTTTTAGAAACGCCAAGCAGTGCAGATAGCATTGGAACTGCTATTTGAACCCCAATCTGAAAAAGGGGCCATGGAAGCCAGAGTAAGATATGAAACTGCTGAAGAAAATCCAGCAGAATAAAGGTTCCAAAAAGTGGTCTTAAATCGTTAAAGAATTTGACGGGAGAACTTAGAATGCACTCAAGAATAGATACACTTTAATCATTGACAAGCAGAAGAGACATAAAAAAGGGAAAAGCTAGCTTGATCTCATTTAGGACTACCTGCAACGATGCTACGTGGAACAGTTCACCCAGGTGATCAAGGGTTAGTCAAGTTAGTAGTAACCCAAAAATCACAGCCAGTACTCATAGTACGAAGAAGAAGCGAATCTAAAAAAGGAGGAGTAGGACATTTGCTAAATCGAGCTAATGAAGAACCCCGAATAGGAGTATGCGAAGAAGTAGACAAAATAATAGGAATTCACAACCCCAGTCCGAATAGAAAAGTTCAAATTCGAAAACATTTCTTCTATTGCGAACAGAGACATGTTTAGGTTTATTCAACCTGGAGTGATCGATGCTGATGGCTCTTTCAAAAAGGCAGATGATTGCCTATCCTCTTCCTTTAAGAGGACGCAATCGTTTTTCTGATTGCAGGCGCTGGCTGCTGATGAGAGAGAAAGTAAATATTCTATCTCAAGTCAGTGATATTATTTATTTATTTTAATCTTTCACAAGTAAACTGATTTAAAGCTTAACAAAGAATAAATTAATATTTGTTTTTTGCATGCATGCATGTTAGATAGATTATAATCACATAATATATTTTGTAATAGCGTTATTTTATATTCAGTCTCCATAGTATTTTGAGTGATAGATGGCACAAATTATTTCTTCTCATAAATCTACAAACAACTAAATATAGCCAAGTCAAAAAGAGATTCAATAAATGAACAAATTAGTGCAGGGCCTCAGCAAGGCGGCTCATTAGATTTTGAATTAGGCTGATAAAGGGCTCAAATCATTGATACATGATATTGATGTTCTTTCAGAAGGCCGCCAAGAATAGCAAAATTATTCAAGCCAATAGCAAGGACCGTCAAAGGCTCAGGCATAAACTAACCAGCCTTTAATAAAGGAAAAGAAACAAAAAAAAAACCTGAATAAAAGTTAGATACTTGCTGAGTAGGAAATAATAAGCCCTAAAAAAATTGAGAAAAAACTTAAATTTGGAGAGCTGAACAAAAAGAGAAATATGTTAATGGAGAAGCTCAAGAGTATTGATAAATAGCTTTTATCAATCAAGCATGAAGGCAGTTCCGCCCTTCAATAAAGACAGAATCTTGAGAATTCATCACTTTTAAAGAAATCCTGCACCTTCAACTCAAGCACAAGCACAAACAATAAAAAGCCCATTAAGTCAGTTAAGCCAAGAGATGAAAACATAGCTTCAAGTCATGGCCGGACACTAGAGATTCTATAAAACTTTAATAATGAAAAGATAAGGCGACATTAAGAAATAATCCTACGAATGAAGAAACGACAAGAAGAAGAAATGAAAAAGATTCAACAGCTTGAATAAAGGAAAATTGAAATTGAACTAAAAAGGAACAAGTTTTTTAGTAAAAATATGGAAAATAGAAATGCAAGCGTTATTCTTACCTCACCAAATAAGAATACAAACATTTCTTGAAAAGAGAAAAAGGAGTCATTTGCATACTTATTGCATTCGACGGATAATTTCAATGATTTTTTCATATATTTTGCTAAAAAGTTGGTTAAAACAGCTTAATGAGAGAACTATTGACCGCAGCTAATGTAAGAACGAGCAATGCTAATACTAAATTTAAAAGACATATTTTTATTTAAGTTAGTTGACCTGATATACAATCAGATATGTAACTCAAAGTCATTCGATCACATGGTCATGTTTCTGTGAAGATTTGTAATTTCACTCGCCAAAGCCTCATTTTCGATTCTGTACCTTTTCATGATTTCTCTGAGTTTTCTTTCGAACTCTTCGAGATTAGATTCGTTGTCAGCCTCCTCTGATTCAATTTTCTTGAGCAACTTCATCATGCTTTACTCTAAGTTAAGCAACGCATACTTTCGGAGCGAGTGATGTACACTTTCTAGGCTGCGTCATCTCTTTCCTTCCAGGAATCTGATCCAAAGCAGGCCACTTGCTTTGGCTGCAGTTTGATATTCCTGATGGCCAGATTAGTCAATCCTCTAAGTGCAATCATTATTTATGGGCAAAAATTCTAGTAAATAATATCTAAAAGCGCAGTAGCCATAACTTAGCTTGAGAATATTAATTAAACTGCCTTTTACATGGCATTCAAAGGTTAAATTTAAGATACATTTTAGATTTAGACATTCATTGATTCGAGAATGCTTTTCTGAAAAGAGGTGTCCAGATTGAAGGGTACTTTAGACGATATGCAGATCATTTGGCGGTTTCTTCTTCCTTCTTAATCTCAATGTTTTCGGTGAGCTTGTCGAACTCTGCGGACTTTGTGACAGTGACAATAAGTTTGGGGTTAACCTATTTTCTGCCTTCCCGACTCACATTCTCGCTGCGAATGGTCTGGATGAGGCCCAGACCATCCTTCTTGAGGAGCTGAGCGTACTTGGTGACGAGAGAGATGGTCTCGCCCATGCCTTCTATCTGGACTGAGCCGTGCTTTTTCATGATCACTTTGCATAGGAAGAGACCCTGATTCAACCTGCTGTTGCGCCTTACTCTGTACACGTTGGTTTCGTTGAACTTTTTATCTTATTCGGACATTCTACTGATATGTTGAAATTACTAATATTATATACTTCAGCCTAAATTCTCTTATTTATCACTTTGGCTTGCAACCTTATTTCTTATTTTTTTTTAACATCAAAGAATTAATTTGCCAAAATTAAAACCGAAACAAACTTTGCTTTGACATTTGTTTGAGGGATTCAAGAATTCAGACGTTCAAGTTTGGGAGACGCTCATGATATTCAGACAGGTCGCGTAGCTCAGCTGGTTAGAGCGTTGTGCTAATAACGCAACGGTCGAGGGTTCGATCCCCTCCGTGACCATTTTTTTCTTTATCGGAACTTGCATTTTAAAACTATTATTTTCAATGACTTCAATTTGTATGCAAATCAACTGTTACATGTTAAATGTCATAGAATTAGCTAAATTCATATATTTTAAACAGATTATTTACACATTGAACTCATATTCGATAAAAATGAAAACAAAATAGATACAAAAGAAAGTGATATCAGTGGTCAGTCAACCTCTTCCATTTTGCTTGAGGTGGCCTAGGCGGCGTTGGTAGTGTCCTGCTCAAGGTTGGGGAGTTCTTCCTCAATTTTCTCATCATCAATTGAGAGGCCGAGCTTGATCATTCTGTGGATTCTGCTGGCGAAGGATGAGGGCTCGTCCAAGCTGAAGCCTGAAGCCAAAAGAGCTGTGTCGAAGAGGAGCCAGACCAAGTCCTTGACGGTCTTGTCAGATCGGTCGGCATCAGCCTTTTTCTTAAGTTCGATAACGATGGGGTGATCGGGGTTGATCTCCATAGTTTTTTTCGAGACCATATAGTTGGACATAGACGAATCCCTGAAATAAAATACAAAAGTACCTCAAAGCCTGAGACTTCATGATTCGCTCCATATTGGCGGACCATCCGTACTCACTGGTGACTAAGGCGCATGGTGATTCGTTGAGTCTCTGACTGATTTGGACTTTCTCAAGCTTGTCGCCGACAACTTCCTTGCACAGTTTGCAGAGTCCCTCATAAGAGGCCTTCTGCTCTTCGAGTCTTTTTTTCTCTTCCTCGGACTGGTCGAACTCAAGTCCTTCTTTAGAGGCATTCCTAAGCTTGTGTCCGTCGAAGTCCTTGAGCTGTTGGAGGACGTACTAATCAATGGGGTCGACCATGTAGATAACTTCGTAGTCCTTCTTTCGGAGGGTCTCGACGAAGGGGGAGGCAGCACAGGCAGCCTTAGATTCTCCGGTAATGATGAAGATATCTTTCTGACCTTCCTTCATTCTGGCAACGTATTACTTGAGACTAATCATCTCCTCTCCACTCTTGGAGGTGTGGTATCTGAGGAACTCGGCCATTTTCTGTCTGTTGCCAGAGTCCTCGTGGATGCCCAGCTTCAAGTTCTTGCTGAACTGCTCATAGAACTTCTTGTAGTCCTCGGCGTTCTCAGAGATCTCAGTGAAGAGTTCCAGGCACTTCTTGATGATATTCTTGCGGATAACCTTCAGGATTTTGTTGTGCTGCAGGTACTCTCGGGAAATATTCAGAGGAAGATCCTCGGAGTCAACCACACCTCGAATGAAACCTAAATACTCAGGAATCAGGTCCTCACAGTCATCCATGATGAACACTCTTCGGACATACAGCTTGATGTTGTTCTTTTTCTTTTTGGACTCGAACATGTCGAAGGGAGCTCGCTTGGGTACGAAGATGATCGAGCGGAACTCCAGGCCTCCTTCCACAGAAAACTGCTTGACAGCCAGATGATCTTCCCAGTCGTTAGTCAAACTTTTGTAGAAGTTAGAGTAGTCCTCCTTGGAAATATCCTCAGCCTTGCGCATCCAGATGGGTTTGGTCTTGTTGAGCTCTTCCAACTCAGTGCTGACTTCCTTGATCTTCTTGGTCTTTTTCTATTTTTTCTCGTCCTCTTTGATCTCAACGTCTTCCTCCTTCTTGTCCTCGTCCTTCTTTTCTTCCTCATCTTCATCATCTGAGATCTCCTTCTCAGTTGTCTTTTCAATTTGCAGATAGATAGGGAAAGAGATGAACTCAGAGTGTTTCTTGACAAGGTCTTTCAGCTTCTTTTCCTCCAGGAACTCCACATTGTCTGATTTGATGTCCAGGATGATCTTGGATCCTCGGCCAAGAGCAGGTCCGTCATCTTCAACCACTGAGAATGTTCCACCTGCAGTTGACTCCCATCTATATTGTTTATCTTCTTCGGACGACTTAGAGATCACGGTAACTTTGTCAGCGACCAAGAAGGCGGAGTAGAAACCCACACCGAACTGACCGATCATAGAAATATCAGCTCCTTGGGACAGGGCTTCCATGAAGGCTTTGGTTCCGGACTTGGCAATGGTACCAAGATTGGTGATCAACTCTTGCTTGGTCATTCCGATACCTGTATCTCTCAAAATCAAGGCGTTGTTAGCTCTGTCGGGTATAATCTCGATCTTGAAGTCGGGTTCGTCCTTTGTGACTTCGGGGTCAGTCAGTGATCTATACCTGATCTTGTCCAGGGCGTCTGAGGCGTTAGAGATCAACTCCCTCAAGAAAATTTCCTTGTTGGTGTAGAAAGTGTTGATGATCAGACCCATCAATTGCTGGATGTCAGCATTGAAGGCAAAGTGCTCTGCGTTTTCAGTTTGATTTTCAGCCATTTTTTTTTTGGATTTTAATAATATTAAAGGGAGAGTTGAAATTTTAATAAATATTCCATTCTTTGTTCTAGAAATTTCGAAACTAAATTCTCCATTTGCAGCTACATCTAAAATCTAGCCTCACTTTGGGGTGTACTTTATGAAAGCCCGTTCATATAGCCCCATTGGGGGAAGATATTGAAAGGAAGCTTAATCAAATGGCAAAGCTAGGAATTTGCGGCAAATTTAGGGTTTCTGTTAGTTTAATAATTTATTTTAAATTAAAAGCTGTATACACAACATTCCAAATTTACTTTATATAATTAACTATTCATATGCGAGATAAAATAAATAGTTGTATCATCAAATTGACTGAACAAATAGATCAAGTATATTTTCTATTTTTTTATTTTAGCTTCTTTTCGATTCCGTTAAGAATTTAAGTTTATTTTAGTTTTTTCATTTCTCTTATCAAAATTAAATTGTTCTATTTCGTTGCAAAAGTTTTGGGACTGTTTGTGTGCCTGTTGCTCGGAATTGGAGACTGTGATAGTCTAGTTGTCTAGATATCTATGCACCTTTTCACAAAAGGATCCTTTCGATATTTCAGTTTTAGCTATTATTTTGACATTTCTAGGATATCCTTCATCTTCAAAAAGGAGACGTTCCTTGACTTTTAGCATCCCTAATTTTGATCAACTCTATTCAGATATACACTTTTCACTTGTTTTAAAGCTTTTTATTTTTTAAAATTCATTCGACTTCTAAATTTACTGGCTTTGCTGGGATTTTACCTAAAACTAGCACGTATCGAACGATCTTTCTCGATCTAAGACAAAGATTCAACATTTGAGAGGTGAAGCACCTTTCTTCTTTTTTCTTCCATTACTTTAATTCAATTATAACCCCACTGATTTCCTGAACATATAAAAAAAAGATACTTTTATTTTTTAGAACTTTAATGCATTGTCAGCATCAACGATGTTTTCGTTTCAAAAATACCTCGACAAAATGCTCAATTATTGTATCTAAAAGAGTAGCTTAAAAGTAATAAAAAGTTTTTTTAAAAAACATTTTCAGCACAAAGCAAATTAAATGGGAATTAAAAGAAAACTGAAGTATTTAAATTGAAAAAACAGAAAAAAGTATTTGTTTTAAAATATGAATTCGAAATACATTTTACTAATCAAAGTAAATCTTGTTTTTCACCGAGAGTTTTCGCAACTCTTTCTAATATTTCGTTTTCCCTGGCTTTTTTTATTTTGGTTGACTCTCTGAAATTGAAATTAACTCTATCATTATTTATATTTTGGGATTCGGGATATTTGATTTTGTTATGGTCTCTGGAATACTGGCTTTTCTTCTTCATCATCTGCAAGCCTTTCCGAACGAAAGGATCTTTGTTGACCTTTTCGTTGAGGGTATTAATTGAAACGTTCATAAGGTTTTCTAGTTAAAAGCACTTTCTGGATCCGATCTTGCTCTGACTGTGATAGTCTTTGCGTATGTTTTTGTAGAACCCCTCGAGTGAGTTTTAGCTCTGAATCTTTTTCTTGGGAATAGATCTTTGGGACTCTGCCTTCCCTTCATGATTTTTTTTAGTATGAGAATGCTCAATCACAACAGATAGTCTTGAATTTTTAATCATTCTTCTATTTTTTTTAGTCTAATTAAATGAAGTAAATAATGAGACAGATAAGTATTAGTTTAAATTAAGCTAATTTAATTTGATGAAATAATCAACACAAGTTAGAAACGCTTCATGGACATTTATTTCATGAAATTTTGTAAATTTTGACCTACGAAACAACAGCTAAATACCTATCTACTGCATTTCAAATAAAGCTTCTTTAAAAAGTACACTATTTGTAAAAAGAAAATCAAAAAAAATTGAATGGGATGAATAAATAAATGAATGAATGAACGAACGAAGAAAATAAAATTAAAAATAATTAAAAATGATCAAAGGCAAGAATTTCATTGAAGGATAAGACACCTCGAAGGATTAAGGTCATCCCATTTCCAAAGAGAAGAAATCCAAAGCCAAGTCGAAATCGAAAAAATATTAGAAAAAATAAGAAAAAACTGAAATTCCTCTTCAATCCATTTAGTAATAACAGAATGCTTCGTCCTAAGTCACCATTACAGTCGTTCCTAAAAATAGTCTATCCAAATCCAAAAAAAGTTAAAGTGATATTAAACAAGTTAAGACAAAGAAACAAAGCTCGTCAACTTCAAAGACACTCATGCATTAGCCTTAATAGTAAGATATCAACAAGCTAATGTCCGAACTGATTGTCACTAATATTCTAACTCCCAACAAAGTCGCTTGCTAAAAGATCAACAAAAAATTGTAAGAGCTGATTGTCAGTCTACTTGATTCCATGTTGATGAAAGAGTCTCTGATCAACGACTCAATCTAGTTGGCTCGATCGAGTTCTCTGTCTATCAACGACTATTTTAAAATCCAGTACACCAACAAACTGGCATATGTGAGCAAACTTTTGATGGGTAATCCACGAAAGTATCAGAAGTTCCAATCGAAGATTCAAGACTAAATCAGAAGAGTAAGCCGACTGATTTTGGAAAATATGAACAGAGTTACTGTATTCTAAGACAGTCTATAAAGCATGATTTCAGGAACCCGTTTAGAAAGCAGATAAGCTGAAATTTAGCTGTAAGCAGCTTCAAAGTTTGTCGATAAAAGTCCTTTGTATTTTTGAAACTATCTAAAAAAGGAGGCAAAGAGTAACAATCTAATGGCTCTTTAAATGAAGCAAAATTAAAAGAAGCAACAGTCGTTGTTCATTTATTTTATCATTTGTCATTTCTTTAATTTCCTCAAAATGTGATCATAATTTAAATATTGCCATCAAAACTTTAATTTATATCCTTTTCTGTACTTTTTTATTAACTCAATGTAATTGACAACCTGTTACCAGTCGTCACCTAATATTGCTTTGGTCAAATACTGGGGTAAGTATGATGAACAATATATTCTGCCCATCAATGACAACATAGGTTTGACTCTAGATCCGCAAGACTTTAGTACAAAGACCACCATCACTTTCTCAGCTAAGCATGCTGAAGATATTCTCATATTAAATGGGTAGAAGCAACCCAAAAGCTAAAGATTGGAAAAAGTGTTCAGAGCGATTAGAAAGTAGGCCAGACTCCAATATGGTGAATTATCAGACTAAAAATGGGACGAACATCACTTTTATGTGGAATCTGTTAACTCTTTCCCAACTGCCTCAGGAATGGCCTCTTCTGCATCTGGCCTTGCATGCCTGGCAGCAGCTCTTAATGGACTGTTTGGCAACATTCTTTCTGGAGAAAGACTGTCTGAGTTGGCCAGACTTGGCTCAGGAAGTGCTTCTAGATCAGTTCACGGAGGACTTGTNAAAGTAGACTTCATCAACCAAGGGCATGAAGCTGTCAGTATAAACGAGCTAATTGATAAGGCACCGAAATCTGATCGCCTCAAATAGAATCGAGCATATAAAAACTTATCTCAATTAAATCTAGCAAGCACGTTCAAACATCAAAAGCAAATAAAAGGAATATTAGGCATTTAGCAAGTTTGCATAGACAGTCATAAAAGTACTTTTCACTTACTCAATAACTCTTTAGGACAGCAATCAGTTCCATGCGATTTGCATGGATACGTATCCACCCATTTTTTATCTGAATGAGTTCAGCAAGCAAGTCATAGAAGTAATAGATCACAAAATCAATCCAAACTCGAACCCCAAAGTGGCTTACACGTTCGACGCAGGACCTCATGCTTTCTTGTTTGTCCATTAAGACAGTGCTCGAAGTGTGCTCTAGTATTTGATACATACCTTTTCAGTCGAGGATAGTCAGCTCAATTCCAATGCAAAGAATCTCATTAAAGAAGCTAAGAATAATACTTAAAAGAGCTCTGATGAATATATGAAGTTTGATAAAGAAGTCATTAAACCGTACGCATTATGGACAACACAAGTGGGGCCTGGG